>JARJDW010013752.1:0-28702 GCA_030264715.1 Adinopsis sp. GC000173
ATTATTTCACTTATTTTTGTTGATTTTCTTGCAAACTTCACATTTTTCTAGGTTATGTTGTCTTTGTATCGGATTCGGGTGGCGAGTAGCTGAACTACAAGCTTGCACAAATCTCCAACCATTTTTGGTGGCGCTGCACATCAGTCACACTTGAGCAATCTCAAAGTCCAGCGATTCTAACCTCACAAATATGTAAAAAAAGAAAAGGAGCACAAATTATGGCTGAGAATGCGGCGAATTTCTATACGACCACCGAGAATCGGCCGTCGCTGTTCGAAATCGTCGCACAGAAGGCGTTGAACGTCACGCTACAGCCGGCGTTGGAAAAAATCGCCGAATTTTGTGCCGGATGCCAGCCGAAATATTGTTGGTGGTTGTATAAATACTACGACGAGACGTTTTTGTTGCTGAATGGAACATTGCAATCGCATTACCTAGGCAAACACGGTAAGTAATACAATTTTATTTCATGCAGTTGGATTAATATGTGTATTCTGTTTTAAGGTGCTACGTTTTCCGAGTACTTTTATGGGTTAAAACGAGTGAGATTAGATGATCACGATTTGAGTAAACAGCAGAAATACGCTTCGTGGTTGTGTATCGTTCTATTGCCGTATTTTAAGAAGAAGCTTGATGATCGTTTGGCCGAGTTGCGGATACAAAACGCGGAAAATCGTTTAAGAAATGTAAAAAATTATAATAAATTCAAAAAAAATGACTAGCTTTGACTGTTTTGGGTGTTTTAACCCAGCAAATGGTTTAAAATTTTTAAATTTTTAGGATTGGAGTGGTAAATTCAGCAAATTGTTAATCGTAACACATACAATTGGTGAGATCGCAATCGGATTGTGGACGCTAATCGGCTACTTGGAGTACATGTCGAATAAACGAGCATCACAATTACCGATTCTACAATTGCTTGGTTTGAAGCTGATCTACAGCGATCACGACAACGACTTTTTAACGTTTTGGTCGCGGCTATTCAGCGGCAAAATGAGGTTTGTATAAGGAGAAAAGGTAGACGTTTTGATGGTACAGTTTTGTGTAGTATATTTTGGATCAGAAAATCTACTCAAATCGAGCCAAAAAGACGTCTACCTGCTTAGATTAGTATTGTCCCTTCACTGTCTATGCAATTTATGTATTTTCACTTACTTTCAGTTGTTCGGAGTTGAGCACCGGCCTCGCCCAAAACGCCGTTCGCAGCATTCTCGAGATATCCGCCTTCTTCGTGCAATTCCTACAAGCGTGGAACGCCGAAAAGTCCAACTTCAACATCAAACATTTGCCGGTTGTCGAGCCACCAGCTGTAAGAAACTTGCTAAATAATCTTCTTCACCGATTGCTTGGATTAATGTTAATTATTTGCTTGCAGCTGGATGTGCAGGCCGCGCACTACAAGCAACGCTGTCCACTGTGCATGCAACGATGGAAGTCACCGATGGTGCTTCCTGTTTCTGGGTGGGTATCGTTAGTAAATATAGTAGAGCAGAGCAAACGAGAATCAAAAAATGGCAAAAATTCTGCGTTTTAATGTACAAACGACTATGTTTTGAGTTTTAATTACTAATAGTAAACTGTTTACGTCCACATATATCAAACATACCCGAAAAATTCTATGGTTTAAGAGAAACCGGAAGCTTACAAATCGCAAATTGTTGAATATTCTTAATGATAATCAAAGTAAACAGCTTGTTAACACTTGTTTTTACCTGTGCCCGCCACTAGAATCGCTTACCTTTGCTCTCGAATCCTCCTCTCCTCATTCCCACCAGCAAGCAGCCAACAAAACTACATTATCACCACCTTCTTGCTCTTAATTTCTCTACCTAATCAATTTCCGTATCTTTTTTTACAGCTACGTGTTCTGTTTCGCCTGCATCCACGCGCACCTAATCGAGCGCGCCGAATGTCCGGTAACGCACCAGCCGGCGAAACCACTAGATTTGATCCGAATCTATCATCAGTAAGTTCAAAACTATAATAATAATAATAATAAAGGGGGATTGATTGAGTGATTGTATAATAATAATAATAAATACATAATATATAATAGTACATATTTTTTTTTTGGTAAATAAATATAATTTTATTGTAAATCATCATCAAAAATCATAATTTATTTATATTGTTGTATCCAAACAACAACAAAAAATCCCATGCGTATTAATTATAGCAAATAATTGAATTAAGCATGCTACTAAATAAAGAGTTAAAATTAATTAAATAATAAAATTATAAATATAATTAGCGGTACCTTTTATCATCATCATCATCCGAGATCCTGATCCTTTCAAATCCTCATCAATCCTAACTTTATGTTATGTATGCATTTTTGAAGCAGATTTGATTCACAATCCTATTACAGTATGAACACGGGGGGCCAAGATGACAAGATATAGTATATGAATTATTATTTTTTTATATTTAATAAATGATCCAATGAATTTTTTTTGTGAGTGAGAGCGAAATGGAATCCGAGAATCATCCCAATCAATTGATATATCACATCCCACGCCGGAGTCCTTTTGCCTCCTCCTTATTTATTATTACTTTATTTATAGATTTACGCGCAAGATTTTTACGTTTATTATTTTAAGCCGCCAAAATTTTGCGTGTGTGTGTTACGTTCCTCCTTTCCTATTTTATACACCACACCAAAGCATCACATCGAGAAGAAGTAGAAGACTATATATTCCGAGCATTTCCTATTATTTTCCTGATCAAACCAGAGCGAGCACAAAGTATGCATCCTAATAGTTTTTAATTAGTTTTATTTTAATTGAATTTCGATTTAAAAACGCATCATGACATCCTATATCATCATCCTTCCTCATCAATCCTCATTCATCCTAAATTCCTCTCTATCAATCCCTCCTAATTCCTCTTGTATGTAATGTAATTCATCATCGTATGCATCGTGTGTCATTACAAACGTCAACTTATTTAGAGATTTCTTTATTGTCCTGCCTTAATCCGGCAAGATACGAATAGAAGAAAAAATACATATTAGTTAATATCTAATTAATCAAATGCTTGAAAAATATGAGAAAAAAATTGGTTGTGTAATTGTTGTATACATAATTTTGTTTGATAATCAACAGCGACAATACAATTTTGGTTATTTTATTTATTAAAACATTGCATGGTCGCTTGATTTATTATTATGTATTATAATAAATTATCAGCGCTATCAAAATCAACTCGCCCGGTAATAATTATTATAAATATAAAATAGAGCGAATTGATTTTGAGCGTTGTATGTATGAATTGTAAAATGTAATTTTGTTTCGTTAGTTAATTAATTAATTAATCAAAAAAAAAACAAAAAACAAAACAAATTTGGTGATGTATGTTATTAATGAATATATTGCACTAATTTTTAAGTATTAATTAGTGCAATATTTATTAATTATTCGTAATTATTAATTAATTATTAAAAATATGTTGTTTTTTTGTATTTTAATTATAAGGAATGTGACTACTATTTTTTTAATCATTCATTTTGTTTAAACTTAAAAAATTTCGTATCAAATTGTTGTAATTATTATGAAGTAGTATTTTAAATATATATATCATATTAAAAAACAAAACAAAAAAAATAATAAACGAAAAAATAATGGTTTGTTATATTATATAAGAGGGAAAAAAACGTTTTAAAGAAAATTTAGTCCTAATTATACAAATATACGTACATAATCCAAAACAAATTCTGCGCTCATGTTTTTTATTGGTTGTTTTAGGTTTTTGCGTGTGATTTGCTGTTGCAGTAGTTGTAGTAAGCTGGTTTGTAGTACTAGGCCCCCAAAAATGTTGCTTGCTTGCGCTGGTAGTCGCAGTTCTTCGCTCCACAATTACAACAACAACAACATATTACATTTTTTATTTCACTCGCATTGTTGGATGTTTTGTTTGTTTTTTTTTTCTATTGCTGCTTGCATGTTTTTTTGGTCAGCGCGGACGCGACGTTGTTGATTTGGTTGGTTTTGGCGTTTCTACGAGCGAGATCGGCTGCGCGAATAGCTGTTGCGTTTCAGCGGCGAGTAGGTCGGCGTGCCGCGTCGTCGCGGCGAGTACGAACGTGAGCGTGAACGACCGCCCGAGCGTCGATCGCTCGCGCCGCGGTCCTCTTTCACACGTATGTAGGACACTTCGCCCTAAAAACAACAACCAAATCATTAAATTGATCACTAAAGACTAGAACTGTATTCATATTTGTACAAGAAGCGTTTTTTCTGTCATTTTTGTGTACTACAAATTGTGGAGAGCAAGAAAGTAACAATTTAAAGCCTCTACATTTCATTTTCACAGCTTGTCGTACAAATATGAACACTTTTCTATCATTTCTTTGTACGCCAAGCTGTGAAGACGAAGAAAATCGCATTTTACAGTCGTTTTTACAGCTAGTTGTCCAAATATAAGCTCATTTCTACCATTTTTTGTTGTGTTACAAGCTGCAAAGACGACTAAACTAACAATTTAAAGCCTTACAAGTATTTTCACAGCTTTTTGGATAAATATGAACATATTTCTATTAATTTTTGCTCTTCTAGCTGTGTAAAGACCAACAAAATATCAATATTTAAAGCCTTCAGAGATGATTTTTACAACCTCTTGTACAAATATGAGCACATTTCTATCATTTTTGTATACCACAACTATTTCCATAGCTTGAAGTACAAATATGATCGCATTTTAATCATTTTTTTGTACTACAAGCTGTGAAAACGAAGGAAATCGCAATTTCAGGTCGCTAGTAGTCGTTTTTACAGCTAGTTGTCGAAATATAAGCTCATTCCTATCATTTTTTTTGTGTTACAAGCTGTAAAGACGACTAAACTAACAATTTAAAGCCTTACAAGGAGCATTTTCGAGAAATATGCTCTTCTAGCAGTGAAGACCAACAAAATATCAATTTAAAGCCTTCAGAGATGATTTTTACAACTTCTTGTACAAATATGAGCACATTTCTATCATTTTTGTGTACCACAACTATTTTCACAGCTTGAAGTACAAATACGATCTCATTTTAATCATTTTTTTATATCACAAGCTGTGAAGATGATGAAAATTGCAATTTAAAGCTCCTAGCGATTATTTTCACAGCTGGTAGTACAAATATGAACAAAATTCTATCATTTCTTACTCTACTAGCTCCAAACATCAATTTTTTTTGCTCTACTAGCTGCTACGATCAATAATAGATCATCCTCACAGCTAGTAGCACAATTACAAGCTCATTTTTATCTATTTTACAGCAAAATAATCGAACACACAATTTATCGTTTTATTTCATTACAAATTATGTGAAGGTGAAACGACTGCATTATTTTTTATGTAGCATACCTCGTGTGATCTGAACCGTGAATCGTCTAGCTTTTTGATCGCATACTTCATATCCTCGTATCGTAGGAACTCAACGACGCCGGAGCCGTCTTTGAACGCATCGGCAAAACACACGTCGCCCGCTTCGCGCATGTGATCCTTTAGGTCTTGCCACGAGCCGGTCGGAGGAAGGCCTTTTACAACAACAACAATGAATTATTAATTAGAAATGTTGTTGGATTGATTTACCTGTGACAAGGACGCGGAATTGTGAGCGGCGTGCTGGTGGACCGCGTGAACTTCGCCCACGATCCCCGCCACCGCCACCCCGTCCGCCACGGAAGCCGCCCGGTCCGGCGCCGCGCGGAAATTCAACCCTCAATCGGTAGCCGTCGTAGTCGTAACCATCGCGTGCATGTACCGCATCATCAGCGTCTCTAAATATTACAAAATTAATTAACACATAATTACGTTTTAGTAGATTGTATGACTGTACCTGGCGTCATCGAATTCGACAAAAGCGAACGGCGGCCCTCTGCGATTCTTCAAATCGACAAACACCACCTTACCGAACTTGTAGAACAGATCCTGTATGTCTTTCGTGCGAATATCGGGCGGCAGATTGCCGACGTAGATGCGACAATCGCTTCGACTATGCGACATATTTGATACGAGAAATTGCGCTTGTAATTCTAACAAATATACAACACACAAGAAAGCAAAGCAGGCACACACACTTCAATCAACACAAAATGGTGGTGCTGTAAATGGCGTCACTTTGCGCCAGTACTACCAACCTCGCAATCATAAAATCACTAACAAAAAATGAAGCCGGGTTTTTTTTTCGTTGGCGGTTAATTTGCCATCTATCTTTCAATTAGCGCAATTAGTAATAATGTTAAATTAATCAAACTTGTCAAAGTAACACTGATCAAATCAAACCAAGTTAATTCCTACACACTGTAAATAAAAATCAAGAAACGACCCAAAAAAAACCTACACCGTGTGTGATTCGATACGAAAATTGTGTTTTGTGCGATTAAATCAACTGGTAAAATCTTGTGCCAAACAAAAAAATTTAAAAAGCGTGTGTTGTTGTGGAAGCAGGCACGAATTACATATCCAATATCAAATACAATGTTGGTTATTCATGTTTAAGTTGGTTGCATTGTGTTTGTGGTGGTTGTGGGCATGCGCTTTCCTTCAAGGTTAGCAAATATGGCTGGGCGACATCACGATGATCGCGATAATAGGTAAATATTCAATTAAAATTACGTCTGCGCGCACTTGAATGGTTTGCGATTGATGCGAATCGAATATCGGTGCGATATTAAAACGTTTTGTGGCGTTGCCGGTGGAATTTCATGCATTGTGAGTGGTGGGCATCGTGTGGCTGCGAGATACCGGTGCTGCTTTGCTCCGTTCCCCCATCACGCACACATTGCACATGCGGTTGTGATGCGCGAATTGGATGATGGATGGTTGTATTGTACCACAAACAAGATGAAGCGTTTTTTATTCTAATACAATTAGCGTGATTATAACCTAGAAATTTATTGTGTTGTAGAGATTATGGGGGTGGTGGACGACGTACAGGAAGGAAACCGTTTCCAACCGAACCACCATACACAGCATTTATCGGAAATTTACCATCAGGACTGGTGCAAGGCGACATAAATAAAGTATTCAATAAATTAAAAGTGAAAAGTGTACGTTTGGTTATGGATAAGGAAACAGATCGTTTTAAAGGGTTTTGTTACGTGGAATTCGAGACGTTGCGCGATCTGCGCGAAGCTGTTGACATGGATGGCCAAGTGGAAGTACAAAAACACATTATTAAAATTGATGTAGCTGAAGGTATTTGGTTTACTGCAATTAAAGTTGCCTATTAATTATTATTATTATTAATTGATTTGTTTTGTCTGCAGGTAAGAGAAACGACCGTGGCGGTTTTGATCGTGGTCGAGGCCGTGGCGGCGGTGGTGGAGGAGGTGGAGGTGGCGGTGGCGCCGGAGGAGGTGGCGGATTCAGGCCGAGCGGTGGACGCGCCGAGCATCGAGGCGGTGGTGGAGGAGGAGGCGGCGGTGGCGGATACGGCGGCGGTAACGATGACTATGAACGGCGCGGCGGTGGTCGCAACTTTTCAGGTAGAGTACATGAAATAGATTGCTTGCACCTTGCTCTAACTAAGCACAACAGCGAAGAAATTAATAGGTTTTTCATTTTGGGACTGGTTTTTGTTGTCTTTTTAGTAAAATGTAACGAAATTGAGTCCTCATTATTGTCCAGGACATGAAATAGATTGTATTTTGTAAGTTTTCCACTTTACGACTGGATTTTGATCTGTTTTTAGTAAAATGTTAGCGTTTGAAGCTAATTTAAGTCATCGTTTTGTCCAAGATCATGAAGTAGATTGTAATTTGTAAGTTTTCCACTTTGCGACCACGTTTTTTGATTAAATTATTAATAAAAGTGATTGGTCAAAGAGCAATAGATTGCTTATATCTTGCTAGAAACCCAACAGTGAGCAATTTCCGGCTGTCTCGTTACATTAATCTAACAAAAATTTTAAGAAATATTAAGAGGATTTGATGAAAAAGCAAAGAAATATTACAAATAGGTGCAAAACTCTGATCATTTTTACATTTTTCGAGTGATTTTTATTCGGCTTTTCATCGATTTTTTGAAGTAATAGTTTTTTCTTGAATAGTCTCATGAACAATGAAGAATTACTACCAAAAAAAGTGATACAAAATTCTCTTACATGATTTGCAAAGTGATTTTGGAAACATTTTGCATGAAAATGAGTCAAAATTGTGGCTCCCGAGTAAGTATTACTAAATGATGCAAAACTCTGATAATTTATTTATTTCTAAGCAAACTTGAAGGAAAATTGAGAGGGAAAAACGCAAAATTTACATAGAAAATGCATAGATATACCTAATATTTATCCAATTTCTAACGATTTTCTACTAATCAGTAATGTGATTTGTGTTTGTTTTTTTAGAACGTGAACGCGGTGGTCATCGAGGAAATTATGGTAATTTTAATGATGATAGTGGCGGTGGCGGCGGCGGCGGCGGTGGAGGAGGCGGTGGCGGCAATTGGGGCAACCGAGGTTTTAATAGTAATAGAGGTTATGGTAATCAGAATCGCGGCGGACAAGGAGGAGGCGGTGGTGGCGGTCAGGGTGGTCCGGGCGGCGGACAAGGTGGGCAAGGCGGTGGTGGTAGTGCAGGCCCACGCGACCGCAAACCGTTCATCGACGATATACCAGCGCCTGGTGAGTGTCTGTATACGTGGGTGGTCCGAGAAGTTCGTCAAACATTTCTCCAACAACACTGCTCTTTTCGGACCACCCACGTTGTTATTTTATATTAAATTAGCGATTGGCAATACTAAATCATATTAATGCAGACGATGCGTTTGTAGATCTATCAAATAGGAAGAAACTGCAATTGCAGCCGCGCACCATTAATGCGCCGGTGAACGCCGTCGCCGAGACGTCGCAGAGTTCAACGATTTTCGGCGGCGCCAAACCACGCGAAGAAAATCTCGAAAAGATACAGACATAAAACAACAAAACATTAACAACATAACAACAAACAAACAAATAACAAAAAAAGAGAGCAAAACAAAGCAATTTTCTTCTTTTTTTTTATAAATATATCCTTCAAACCCTCAACCCCAACAATACACACACACTTATCTCATATTTTTGCTTTTTCTTACATATTATTCCTTTTTTTTATATTACTTAAAAAAACCAAACAAACATAATTTCTCATTCATTATTTAATTATGATGAATATAATAATTAAATGTGTGATTTGATAGCTTAAAAAAACTTGTTCCACGCAACAAAATTTAAATTTTTAAATTAATTTTCAATTTTTTTTTGATATTCTTCTCTCTCTCTCGATTAAAAATTTAATAATTTAAACAAATAAACCCAACAAACAAACAGTAAATAATGATAATGATAAATAATAATTAAATAAAATAAATACCGAATCGTTTTTGTCTCGTATTTCTATAAAATAATATAATACAAAACATACAATTAATTAATTCTGTTCTTTTCTGGTGTGTAATTAATAATACATAATTATTTTTGTCTTTTAATAATTTTTTTGTTTGTATATTATGTAATAACTTTGCGCGCGCTTTTTAAACAAACAAACAAACAACAAAAAATGAATGAAACAAAACATTGTACTATTTAATACTACTATTATAGCATTGTAAAAACTTAATCATTTTTTAATTTTTACATTTTTTATTTACGAATTTGAAACACGTTAATTTTAAGCTCTTCAATTTGCAAATTTGTGCTCTAATTTTTACAATGCTATCATTTGCATGTATTTTGACATGCATCCCAAACAAGTGTATAAATAAAATAAAATAAATAATAATAATAATTAAAAATAATGATAAAAAATTATGTAAAGTATACAAAGGAAAAAAAACTTACCAAAAAAATATGGATAAAATAAAATTTAATAAAAAAATAATTACGAGGGCAATTTGTACTTTACCTTTATATGTACAACTTACCAAGCAGCTTTACAAGAAGATGTATAATAATAGAAGAAGGAAATGGTGCAAGAATAACACACGAATGAGGAGGTTATGTATGAAATATTCACTTTTTTACAGCGAATTAACATAAAACAAGGCATAAACAAGGTAACAAGCCATGGATGGTCTGAAAATTTTAAGATTTTTTCGTGTTTTTGTCACGTTTCGCAGCTTTTTGCAATATTTTTGTTGTTTTCAAAGCTTTGAAATAGCTGTAAACATTGAAATTGTGTCAGATTTCCTAACATGTTTCCGACTTTTCGTGTTTTCGCCGATTTTCGCAGCTTTTTGCAATATTTTTGTTGTTTCCAGCTGAAAACCTTAAATTTTTATTGTCTATTCTCCTTTCTATAAGCGAAAAAACAACTTCGTAATTGCTGAGAAACACGAATGAGGTTATGATTCCATATTTAATGACAAGTACAACAAATTAGCTAAATTAAAGAACAGCAACAATCTACTTACTCTTCTACATCTGCATATACACAACACAAAGGCTATTTGATTGAACTAATTTACTTCACAGGAAATTACAACAAACGAACTGAGGTTAGGAAAACTAACTTACTTACTTTTACTGCTTGATTGAACTATATCTACTTTACTTACTGACTTACACGATGAGATATTGCGTGATTTATTCATCATTTATGATTGATGAGTGGAAAACTAACCACACAAGTGACAAATTAATCAATCTGTCACATTTGACGTTAATTTCATCTGGGAATTGATGTAGAATATCAATTATTAGTAAAATCACTGGAAGAACACAAACAATCAACGATTTTAGCAACGTCGAATGCTGCTTCCTGCAAATTCATGCGATTTGCACTTTAACAACAACGAATGAAGTTGCAACGTATAATTCGCTTCCCTTTGCTATATTTCAGTAATCTCTAACATTTTCAGCAAGAAATCCAACGCAAGCAACGCATAAACGACGACTTTTCCCAAAATGGCAAATTACTGGTAGGAAAAGTGTTCGTCCACCACGAAATTTGACAAATTGCAAGTGGGGAGCTCTTTCTCTACCTATCTATTACTGTTTTCAAGTTCAATTTGAAAACAGAGCATGAAAAACAGCAAAACGTGATAGAAAATGATGAAAGCTGGTAGAAAAGTGTCAGCCCAAGTGGAAGGCTCTTTCTCTACCATTTATCACTGTTTTGTGACACAGAACAGCACAAAATGTGACGATTTTAACAACAACGAATGTATAATTCGCTTCTAACATTTTCAGCAAGAAATCCACGCAAGCAACGCATAAACATGTTGCAAAATGGCAAATTAGTACAGAAAAAAAAAACGTCCAATTCAATTTCTTATTAAATTTTATTTAAATAATTATAACCTAGAGTTGTTTTTTTAATTTAATTTAAACTTAGCATCGATATTTCTGAATTGTATGTATTGTATGTATTAAAATGGGATGAAAAATGAAAAAATACGATGTGTGTGAGAGCTCTTCTCTTAGCGAGTGTGTGATTATTTAATTACAAAATCAATCATCCTTTTTTTACATAATTAGTAAGTAAGAACGACGCAGAGCTCAAATTGATTATTTTTCATATATCCAACACATCTCATACAAATTAATTGATAATTAAAATTAAATTAAATAAAAATTCATGTGTTTGATGTTTTTTTTTGTTTTGTTGTTTTTTAATGTATGTATATATATCATCATCACAAATTAATCATCATCATCATCATCAACCCAAACAATTTGTTCCCATTATTGGTATTATAATTTGTTTGTTTGCATTTTTACGTGTTTATTTAGTTATTTATGAAATATAATAATAATTAAAAAATGTAGTATAGTAATAAATGAAAGAAATTAATTATTAAGTAATTATTTGAATAATAAATAAATTACTACGATTGTAATTCTTGTTTTAGTTTTAGTATAGTTATTTTTAGTAGTAGTAGTAGTAAAAACATCAATCACAGCACAATAAAAAACATTATGTGTATGTATCAACTTGTATATCATCAATCCATATTCATCATTGATTCGATTGTATTTTTTCTTACTTTTACATAGTTTATTTATTTATTTATAATAATATTGTTGTTTGTTGTTGTAGTTTGTTGCACACATTTCTTGCTCTTGTAAGTTTTGTCGGATTAAGTCAGAGTGGATCAGGCGCGCACCACAGAAACAATTATTCTTGTCTACTATTTATTACTATTTTTCGTACTTTTCTGCACTTTTTCAAGTTTAATTTTCATACAGAGCATAAAAAACAACAGCCAAAGACAGAAAACCGCAAAACGTGGTAGGAAATGAGGAAAACTGGTAGAAAAAAGTGTCAACCCAAGTAGAGGACTCTTTCTCTACGATTTATTACTGTTTTTTGTACTTCTCTGCAAGTTTTGTGACACTTTTCCAAGTTTAATTTGGAAACAGAGCATGAAAAACAGCAAAACGTGGTGGGAAATGATGAAAACTAATAGAAAAGTGTTTTTTGTGCTTTTCTGCAAGCTCTATGTGACAAATACCAAAAGAACAGCAGCCAAAGACAGAAAACAGCAAAACGTTTTGGAAAAATGTTGGAAACTAGTAGATAAAAGTGTTGGTCTTTGCCGAGACGCTTTCTTCTACCACTTATTTCTGTTTTCTGCAAGTTTTGTGTCACTTTTTCAGGTGCAGAGTGTGAACAACATCAAAAATAGTAGATAAAAGTGTTAACCCACCACGAAATGCGATAAGTTGCAAGTTGTGCAATTTTACAGGTTTATTTTGGGAAACAGAGCTTGAAAAATAGCAAAGAACAGCAGCCAAAGACAAAAAAACATAAAAAATAGTAGATAAGTGCTAGGTTCACCACGAAAAATGCGTTTTTTGTACTTTTTTGCAAATTTTTCCAGCACAAAACTAGTAGAAGATAAAAGCGTTACAATCCACCATTTCTCTACTATTTTTTTAGTTTTTTGATATTTTTCCGCAATTTTTAAGTGCGCGCCTGATTATTTAGCAGATATTTTATTTATTATAAGACATATTATGGTTGGCACAACAAATCCACACACAAATTATTACTAAACACATTTAGTTGAAATTTAAAGAAACACTCCTTGATTATTTATGTAATTAATTAATTTATAAAAAAGAAAAAGTAATGCGTGTGCCTTGCCTTTTTGTGTGTGATTTTGTTGTGTTGTTGTTGCTTTTGCAAAATTTGCAAAATTAAAGTAATAATAATAACTATAAATTAAATTCCCTATTATTGTTGGTTTTATGATTGAAAATCGGTTATTTTCGTTTATATATTATGCGGAGAAGGAGCGTTTTTGTGTGAAAACGAGCATATTTTGTTTGTTATTTTACACATATACAAAGTTTGCATATATAGGAATAGAATATAGAATTGAGAGAGAGATAATAAAAAAAAATAATCATCATAAAGAGTTAGGGGTAGGGGTAATAATAAAAGTAGTAGTAAAGTAATAGTAAAGTAAGTAGTAAAAAAATAATAAAAGAAATAAAGGAAAAAAATTAAATAGAGAAGTAATTCAGTTAGTTAGTAATCAAAGAAAAAACAAATTGCTGTTTGTTTTTTTATACGATGTTGTTGTTGTTGTTGCTTTTGTTACTATAGTTGTTGTTGTTGGTGATGGTACTTGTTGTTGTTGTATTTGTTTGTTGTTTGTTTGTTTGTTGTTGTAAAAGTTCATAATTATTTTACTGTATTCAATTATTATTAATATAAATACGCTACTAACATTCCTCCTGCGATTTTCGAACACATCTGGCTACCTTTCGTTTGAATTCGGCGTACGATTCTCGCCATTCTTTCTGCAAAATAAGCAACAAATCATTAATAATCATATAAAATAGTTTGTATAAAATGCTGCTTGGCTTCATTTGCACCGAGCAGCTACCAAAAATTAGTAGATTTTGTGCCAAAAATATTTTTTGACGACATATTTCAGTCGCATTGTCAAAAACCTAACCTAACTTCTTTTTCACCCGAGAATGCGATAATTCAGTCGAAATGGAAGCTAAGCAGATGGATTTATTGACTAAAATATGCTAAAATAGGTACTCGGCTTCATTTTGACCGAATTATCGCCAACCATCTTGAGAACTTTCTTTAACTACACATTTTGCCCAACAATATTGATCATACATCACATACAACACAAAAATGGATTAAAAATGTAGGAGTAATGATTTTGTGTCAAATACCAACCAAAAATTGAATTAAATTAAACATTTTATGCCAATAATGATGCTTGCATTAATTAATTTACACAAAATTTGACAAAAATGCATCACTAAATTAATTGCATGTGAATCAGCTAACATCATGAAGTATGCAATGTTTGATAAGCTAAAAATCAAGAATGAAATGTATTGCCATCATTCACACAAATATTTAGCAAAATGAATTAGAACGCAATTAAAAATTTGTGATAATAAGCTGCCGGCAGCAACTTCACGTTAATAAAACATATGTATAAATATTTATTATCCACCTAACTTCATGCTAATATCATAACCTCTTGGAAAATAATATGCGAATTAATTTAATTTAATTAGTAATTATTGTGTGTACGTACAGCTGCGTCGACATTCGCTGGAGATTCATCATTTGGATCAGCTAGCATTGAAATAACTGAAATTAAAATTGTTTCTACTGTATGAACGGGCAGCCATCTTTCACTCGCTTTCTCATAACCAAATTTATCATCACCGGGCTCGTGTAAAATCGATATACAAACATCACCATTTTTATCAACTAAAAAAGCACAACAAATTAGACGAATATTAATTGTATGTGTGATTGCATTACTATTCGGATGCCATATCTCTGTAACGAATTTCATTTTTGGTGGTCGCAACGGATACTCTTTCGGAAAATTGAGGTGGCATTTGAAGAAACCGCCTTCGCTACAAAATAGAAGAAGAAAAAAATCATTTACGCAATGCAATTGCAAAATTGAATTTATTACTTACTATAAAGTGTCTGGTGGACCAATAATAAGAACTTCCCATCTATAAATATCGTTATCATCGATTAAGCCAGCAGAAAAACCCTCGACCGGGTTTTTATTCAATTCTAAATGAAATAATATCAAAAATTAACCTCAAAAATTATTGATTTCTCGCTGCGTTATGATAAAATTTGATCGAAGATCACGTTTTATTTTTTCTAATTATTAATTGAAGTGTACGCGTCTCGTATTATTTGTGGAATAATTTCCAGCAAAACGACACCACGATTTGTTGTTTTTTGTTTAATTGGCATACGCGCTGTTCACTCACCCCATATATCGCCAAACAAGCAAGTCTGTCTCATACACGATTCGATGATGACTTTTTTTTCTATATTTCAACAAACACACGGGCACACGAAACGGCGCTTGTGTGTGATGTATGGAAATTCCGTCCAAACAACGAACGCGTACACTTCGCTACGGAGATAAATATATATAGCTGCATTACCTGCTAGTTGTTTTCTTAATAAAAGTGCTGACTGTGGTTCTGACATTAATTACAACTAAAAATTTTGATGTAACAAACACAAACACTCGTTTAGTGTAAAAAGATGGCCGGTCCTTCTGTGCATGTACAATCGTCAAACATATGTTATTTCCGGAATTGGTTCGTCGCTCAACTACCACGCGCGACATCTATTGCACAATAGCTGGACTAATTGAATTTAATTCTATCTGTCTAATTTGACACTTGATAATTATTTTTGGGAATTAATTGGATTAATTAAATGATTTCTGCGCGTGGCAAATTGGTAACACATTCAATATATAATTTATTATTTAAATAGTTTGTTTTTCAGCGTGTTTTTTTGTTGTTTACAATGTTTTTTTTGTTGTTGTAGGTATGGTAAAACTAACAGCTACGTTTTAACAGTTAAATATATATATATTTCTTCATTAAATATATTATTAATTAATTAATTAAGGAGGTACGTTTTTTTTCTTCAAATTTTATTTAATATTTAATATTTTCTTCTTAATTTTTGTTTTAGTTTTGTTTGTTTGCGCTTGTTTGACACAATAACCAACACGAATATGTTGATCAGTTTTTTTTTTCATATATAAATTATTTTTTATCAAATTTTGAGCTATTTCTCTCGTTCTATTAATCATTTAGTCTATAATAAATAAAATTATCAAACCCTGTAACAAGTAAATTGATTTTTTTCTCATTTTCATATATAATTTCATCATTAATCGTCGGTGTAAAAATCGGCACATTTTTGTTTATTATTATTTAATTATTTATATATATTCACTACGTTTTTACGTTTAAATATTTATCAAAATTTGTTTTAGGAATAATGGAATAAATGAAAAACGCGATTGGAGGATGATTTTCGTCTCGTGGAGCTTTTTAGGCCAAGAATATGCAGAGCAAAGTCTGGTAGGAGTTGGGGAAGGTGCTGTGTTTCGATTTGTGAGGGAATAACAACGATTGGATGAGGATTACTGCGTGAAAAAACTGAATTAGGTCAAGAATATGACACGCAAAGTCTGGTAGGACTGGGGAATGTGATAGAACTTACTTGAGATGTGTTTTAGGATAAAAAGATGCTGAGATTCTACCGGGTTTCCGAATAATAATGATTGGATAAAGGAAATGACTGAATTTCTGATGTTTTGACATGATTTTACTGCGTTAGGCCACAAATATGCATTGGGAATGAGTGATAGCAGTCGGGAACACGTAATGTTACATATTTATCCAAAGAACACGAGTTTAGAGGATTGATTTGTTTTAGGAAGGGAAGAAACTATGAATTGCAGCTCGTGCAGTTATTTCTATTCTTTTTCTTGGCACGAACGCCAAGAGTTGCCGTTTTGGAACGATCGTGCTTCGTTTGGCCACGAATATGTATTGGAAGTTGGTATTAACAGTCAGGAAACGCAATTGGGACAGGAATCAATCATTTCAGCGCTTCGTGCTCCATTCAAAGTTGGTATTTGTGACATAAATAGTGGTAATGGAAGTCGGGAAGACTAAAAATGAATAGAAAAACATGATTTTGGAGGATCACTGAGCTGAAAAGTGAATTTCTGCTCGGGAAGTACGATTGGAAGCGAATTACTTGGGGAAACAAAACATTTCTGCTCATTTTCGACACGAAGACTGTTGTATAAATCGACACATTTATCATTGGGGAAGTTTTTCTTTCATTTTTTATTAAATTTTTGGCACGATCGCGCTTTTTTCTTATTTATTCTTATATTGAAAATTGGTGTTGATGGCACGAAGAATGTGATTTTGGGAAAATATCATTATTACCTAATAATTACCAAAATGGTTTTTGTTGTTGTGTGTATGGGTATGTAAAGTAGAGTTGTTGTTGTTGATGTTTTGATGTTGGAAGATTGCTAGAGTTGCTTCGTCAGTCGCTAGATATATATATCATATGTTTTGTGTAGAATTAATTGTGCTTCTTATTTAATTATTATGCTCAGACTTATCTACAGTCACATAGAGTGGTTTGTATAATACTACCGATTCCCTGCAACAGAAAAAAATAACAAAATTAACGACATGCAAGATAATAGCTCAAATAATCTCAAAAAATGATGTTGACACAGAGGAGGAACAAGTAGGGATAAGTTATAAGTAGTCAGAGACTGCATTCAAGGATTAAAGACTTGGTATTAGTTTTCTAATAATTTTTAGTATATTTTTGACATCTCCACTTTCCTTCAATCGAAAAATGACGTTTAAGAGACGTGGAAATGATTGGGGATACTAAAAATGATTACAAATCGCCAGATAACGACCTACTGGCTTAGTTTTCTAAGTTTTCTAATCATTTTTAGTATACTTTTTGACATATCCACTTTCCTTCAATCTAAAAATGACGTTTAAGAGACGTGGAGATGATTGGGGACACCAAAAATGATTAGACACCCACACACACCTAGAATGTTGTTCGTTGCCGTCGTACACCTGCCCGAGGAGAAACTCGGGCCCGATGTACTTGCCGCCTTCGACGTGCGCGCACGCATGCTCGTACTTGATCGTCGGCGATTGATTCGAATTGGGGATTCTAAAAGGCACTGTCGCTATCGTAATCGGACACGAAATCTGCACCAGATTCGTCTCCTTGTTGGAATCTAAACTAACCTACAATAAAAACAAGATTAATAAATTCACAGTAGGCTTGCATTCCAACTATCTGTCATTGCATTGACACGTTTTTTGGAATGGCCAGTGATATATTTGCGTACGTACGGTAAGAACGTAATAAATTTGAGCTAAACGACATATACCCACGAGGGTGGTAGGCATCGGCGGAATGACGAGACTGTTTGAGCTGTCCCATTTTGTCCGGGTGTGCGGCTTCACTTGATTTCCCCTAAAACGTAAAAAAACTAATTATGAAAGCAATCCACGGTAAGAAGACGGTTAGTATAGTAATAGAAATGTGTAGGAAACGTTGGCAGAGAAGAGTATTAATTATCAAAACAAAGATATTTTCTAATTTTGAGGTAAAATACTTCAAAATATCATGTCTAGCAAGTTGCGATGACGATTTGGTTTCGAATAGAGGCCTGGAATGGTTTAACTCA
Organism: Adinopsis sp. GC000173; assembly: GCA_030264715.1. Lineage (NCBI taxonomy): Eukaryota > Metazoa > Arthropoda > Insecta > Coleoptera > Staphylinidae > Adinopsis > Adinopsis sp. GC000173. The sequence continues at coordinate 18,475 of JARJDW010013752.1, forward strand.
TCTTCAGGGAGTCAGTTTATAGTCCTCAATGATTATTTTTGCTCTTCTAAGCCTACACACTGCTCCCACTCTCTGTGAAGATAAGTTATAATGAAGAATTTGACTTGATTCCCTCTTTAGCAGTTGAAATCAATTAAAAACAAAGGTAATATCCGGCAAAACAGCTACTAAATCACTTTTTTCTTACCTATACTCAAACACCAAATGTTTGACATCCTTGCTGATGCCCAGCACGCCGCGATCGATGAAAAACTCGCACACCTGCTCCAGCCGCACTTTGAGCGCCACCTCATGCTGGCTCTGATTGTCGATCGTCGCCTTCAACTTGAGACTCTCTTTGCACACGTAGGCGCTCCTCTCCAGCACGCATCGTAGGCTGAGCGTGTCGCGTTTGCAGCACCAGCAGCACGTGCTACGTTGGTCTTCCATCACTAGCGGTTTCTGGAAATTGAAATAAGTAAGTAAATTGATTGATTAATGATGCAGAAATGAAATAAAATCATATTTTGTTGCAGTGGCAACGTTAATAACTCCAAGAAGAAGAAATTCGTTGGGAACTGGAATTAAAAAAGGACATATCGAAAGATCTAACTCAGGAGAGTTACTTTTGGTAGCGCTAACTAAAAATTTCCATAGCGTTTTTGTCGAGATTTATAGGCAAAGGCACTAAGTTTTTTATCGAATCCAACTGTTAGTAGGTTAAGAGTCCCGTTTTCTGTACTAAAATCACGTTTGGGAGCGCTCACACGTCACGTATTCTTCAAACCGACTCCCAACGAGCTTGTCATGCTTTTCTGTCACTTTTGGAAGCGCTGGACTCAAAAAGCAGCTCCCAATAAGCGACAAGTGATTCCTCTTTCCAAATAAGACTGAAGATTTCAAAGGAATTAAGTTTTTCATCGAAATCAAAGTGTTTGTAGGTTAAGTCACGCTTTTCGGTCACTTTTGGAGGCGGTCACTTGTCACTCGACTCGAAAAGGAGCTCCCGATGGAAGTGAATCATCAATCAGTCTGAAAATGTAGAGACTAGTGATTCATTTTTCCAAAATCAGACTTAGAAATGCAAAAGAACTCAATTTTTCATTAAATCCAACTTGTTTCTAGGTTAAGTCACGCTTTTCTGACACTTTTGATTCGAAAAGGAGCTGCCGGTGGTGGTAAATCCGTAATCGGGCTAAAGAATCAAGAGAAAAGTGAGTGCTTTCTCAAAATTAGACTTGGAAATGCAAAGGAACTCAGTTTTTCATCGAATCCGAACTATTTTTAGGTTAAGTCACGCTTTTCCTGTCACTTTTAACTCAAAACGCAGCTCCCGATTGAGCTAAATCGCTAATCAGACCTAAAAATACTCTAAGAATCGATTCCTCTTACCAGATGTTGTTCGTCCATGCAATCGATATGCGGCCCGATGATCGTAAAGTACTTCATGCCTTGCGGCGGACTCGCATACGGAATATCCACCGTCACCTTGATGTAGTACCGTATACAACACGGCCGCGCCTCGAACGAGCACGGCAAATTCGATTCGGGCAGATTGAACTTGAAGGGGAACTTGTGTAAGCCGCGCGGAAGAATACGCACGGTGGTTTCAACGCTTTGATCGCCCCACACCACTAAGCGATCGTCGATGAAGTACTGATCGTCTTTGACCGTTCGTCGATCGCCCGATATCATCACCTTCCATTCTGCATGTGCTTTTCCACGTAGTATCACTCGAATCGCTAGAAAAAATTTTAATAATTCTGAATTGATCAAGATTAAATGTGCAAAACTTACTTCGCAGCTTGAAGTTTTCCACCGTATCCAAGATAATCGTGCCGTTGACGTGCTCGCCGGCATAATAGTACTCCTTATCCAGTTTGATATCGAATTCGCGTATGAAATCCATTTCTCGCAATCAATTTCTCCTCTTGTTTATAAACACGACAGCATGGTGGTGGTGTGTGATAGAAGATAGAATGAGAGGCGTGGCACTATAATTTTTCCACACACACAACACACTTTACACAACAAATTTATTAATTAATTGATTAAAAAAACACGTTGCAGAGAAAAACATTAGTTGCAGCAGCAGCACACAGTATTATGTATAATTCTCTATGATGATGAACGATATTAAAAAGGTTTTCCGTATGCGTCAGCTGTTTTTCCGCCTCTTGAGCGCGCGCGGCGTGTATAGAGCGTTGTAGATATTCAAATTCGATCAATAATTGTGTGCACGCGCGTTGCAAACAACAATAAAAGCGCGAATCTAACTCGCAACTTGATTTTTTGTTTGTTTGCTATATTATAATCTCAACTGTTGCATGCATGTGTCTGTGTGGAGATGTATATAGGCAACACATCGTACAAAATGACACATTTCATCCAAGTAACATTTTTGACGTTTTCACGCATTACCCAAGCGATTTTTAAAGCGTTTTCTTGCTGCATCGCTAGAATACACTTTAACGGAGGTGGAACAATAGAAAATTGCATGAAAATCTGTTGGAAAATGCATGAAAAACAATAAAAAACCAAAAATTAAATTTTTGACGTTTTCACGTATTTCCCATGCGATTTTCACTGCGTTTTCTTTCTAAATCGCTAGAATATACTTTTCCGGAGTTAGATTAATTGAAAACCTTGTGAAAATCGCTTGAAAAATGTGGAAAAACAATGAAAAAGCAAAAATTACATTCGGGTGTGACATTTTTGACGTTTTCATGCATTTCTCAAGCGATTTTTACAGCGTTTTTTTTTCTAAAATCTTACAATCCACCTTTCCGGGAGGTAGACGAATGGAAAATTGATGAAAGTCTATAGGAACATGCACAAAAAAGGCAAAAATGTCATCCAACAGTCAATTTTTCTCGTCTTTCGTTCATTCTTACAACAAATTTTAGGATTCAATTGGAAAAAATTGAACTATTGATTGTTTTGCTTCACATTTCTTTAATAAGATATATTAATATTATATATATAAAAAAATCTGTCGATTCTCTTTCAAATAAAAAAAAAATATAAATTTACAACGACTTTTACACAAAAAATAATAAAAATAATTAAAAATTTGATCACATTTGAATTGGTAAGCACTTGACTTGTTCGCAATATTTAATTTTCACACTAATAAAAAATAATTTCCTCGCTGATTGATTGTTGGTGGTTGTTGTGCTTGACAAATTAATAAAACAAAAACTAGAAGTAATTCAAATATCTGTAGCCAGGGATGATGATATCTCAAAATGGCAACGAGGATTGTTTGCTTGCTTGTATTAAATATAAAAAATTGCACCGTATTTTTAAATATTAAGAGCAAATAAAAAACTAAAACATAATTAATTATATATAAGTACGAAATTATTAAATGAATATTGGGTGTGTGTTTAAGTTTTATAATAAATAATGATATTTGATTGATTTGATTTTCTTCTTCCTTTTTTTTGAATGGCCACACATTCGCTTAACTTATTATTTAAATATTAATTAATTAATTATTGAATTTAACATAGTATCGTAGTTGTAGTAGTAGTAATTGCTTCTTCATATTTCATATATATATATACATTCATTGCAGACAATTATGAGGTGTGATGTTTAGGCAACTGGCGTGTTCCATTTCTCCTTGTGCTGTTCGAAACCAAACGCCGTGTCGTAGTTGCCCTTCGTGATGAACAGCCGCTTAAAGTGCGGCGTGCAGTAGAGCAGGCCTTGGTTGTACGAGTACGAGTCCATCCTAAAAAAAAACAAAACAGAATTCATATATTGACAGAACATCATCAACTTTGTCTTACCGTAGAATCGTATGGCATTCCATGCACTTGAAGCACTTCTTGTGGTAGATCGCACCGTGCACGCTAATCTTCTCCAACGGATACACCTTCATCTTGCAGTCCTGGCACAATTCGAGCGTGCTGGTCGTATCCTACACACACACATCATCCCACAACAAAGAGGAATAAATATTGGATTAAAAATTACGAGGGGGGAAACAAGAGGAATACGAGGGTGGTATGAAAATCTACAATTAATTAATTGACTGAATAAAAATGCATGTTATTTTTTCTTTTCGATTTCTCATTATTGTTCACTTACAAATGTTTGTTTTGCGTTGTGCTTTTTTAATCGCTCTTTATCATTCTTATTTATTCACATCATATAATTAATATATATAATTCATAAAAAGACATTTATTTACTCCTATTATTTTTGGTCACTCTTTTTTTTGCAATTTTTCTCTTCTCTTTCTCATATATATAATTAGTTAGTTATATTAATTACATTTAATAAATATATATTGCATTAATATTATTTTAGATATAATATGTTTATAGAAAAAGATTTGTTTTGTGTGTTTTTTTGTGTGTTAGTTGTTTGATGTTTTCTTATAATACTTTTTATGATGGATGATTTTTTATCATTTATTTATTTACTTGCAATTAATTGGCACAAAGACAGTCAGTAGTTATTTATTATATATATAATAATAATAATAATTTAATCAATAATAATTAATAATTAATAAATTACTCTAAAAAATTCATTTATGTATATATAGATAAATATTTTTTTAAAATTTACTTCATTTTTATTCGTTTCTTTTTTAATATCGTGTTATTATTGCAAAAATTCATTCGTTTCTTCTTCTTTCGTCCTCTTTCCATCTCATCGTCCTACTAAATAGACAGACAATAGAATAATGTATATTAAGTTGCCTATGTAATCCAGAAAATATACGAGGACTGTCTGGTAAGTTAACTTACTTACTTATTCTATTGTCCGCGCTATATCTTACAACCTAATACAAATAACTAACAAATGTTTAAACACATCATAATGTGTATGAGGGGGTTGCATATATAATTAATAAACTCTTTAATAAACATCATTAATTAATTAATTGAAAAATGAACAACAAATTTGTTTTAATTTAAAAACACTTCTTAGCTTCAATAATAATAATAATAATTAATAAAATCACAATTATAATATGTATATATAATATATATAAAATTAATTCAATAAAAAAAACAGTTAATATTTAAACTTTACAAATTGAAAAAAAGAAAATTAATTAAGCCGCTTATTGGTAGTGAGTTATGTGAGTGCGCATATTCTTTTGTTCAACAATACACGGAATGGTTGATGCAATTAGATATAGCAAATGTAATAATAAATATGTAGTAATAATTTCATCAACATTCAGCGATTGTTGGACATGTCTATCATAAATTAATTTAAAAAAACCTCAAAAATCTAGCTTTCTTTCTGCAAGTTTGAAGATATACTACACAAGAAACAAACAAATTGATTAATTAAACCTTATCAAATTCATATCATTCTTGCTATAACAATTAATAGAATAATCACAATAATATATTTATATATATAAAAAATTAAGCCGTTTATTAAGTAAGTGTGGGGGTAATTAATTACCAAACAAATCAAATCAAACATAACCTCATCAATCTCGCTTTCTCATTTGTTTTTTGGTGGATGACGACGACGAACGAAAACGGATGAAAACAACAGTGTGTGAGTGTGATCAAGATGATGGGCATGATGTTGATGATGATGATATCGTCGTCGTCATTATTTGCAAAATTTGCGCGGCGTTAGTAATAATTAGTAATTATTATTTCTTCTGGTACTTAGATATACTATACTAAAAATATAAATATATATATTTTTTATTATCATATTATTAAATTAACTTCGTTCTTTCTTAGTTTTTTGTTATTGATTGTATTCAGTAATAATAATAAATTTTATGGGGGGGTGGCTGTCGTGACGGGCATTGCGGGGGTTGGGGAAAGTAGTTGTAATCATTTTTTTTATTATTATTTATATAATAATATATATATAAGTGTATCTATCATATATGTGGCAAGTGCGCGCGCGCTCGTGTTGATTTTTTGATTTTTTCTGGTAGAGCATGATTTACTGAAACAAATGAGAAATATTTTAGATAGATAACGGGCGATAATAACGCGCATGCTTTTCACAACAACAACAACAACAATAATAAAACAAAATCATAAAAAATATGTGTATGTATGCAACCAAACAAACATATATGTACGTTGATGACTTCACAGAGAGACCCAATTTGTGGCGCGCGCTCAAAGGCACTTTAAATATATATATATTATGACAGAAAGGGGTCTCATTGTGATGTCAATGTGTACTCTACCACGTGCCAACAATTAAAAAAATGTATAAATTAAAAATATTGTCTTAGCAGCAGCATTTGCGTTTGTGTGTGTGTATGTGTGTGTCTTTTTTTAATTAATTAATTAATTAATAAATAAAATAAATAATAAATCGTGCGATTAATCTTCTATTTGTAATAATAAAACGTATTAAATAAATAAAATTAAAGAGCGAAATAAATAAATAAATTAAGCAAAAAAACCAAAAAAAAAAATACATAACGCACATCGAATTCAAATTCAATAATAATAAAATAAATTAATAACAAAACTCATGCATAATTATTATTAATTAAGGGGTGAAGGGGGAAATAAATTAAATTAGAAATGCTCACCACAAATCGATTGACTTTGGCGCGTGGCGTCGTTCGATACGTTTCAGTCGTTGCCGGTTCCCTCATCGATTCGAATCTCGCACGTAACCTAAAAATACCATTGCATTTAGCAAGACTAATCAAACAAGAAGCAAACAAATACAAAATCATTAAAAAAACAAACAAAAGAATAAGTTTATGTATAATACATGGGTCGTCTGACAAGTTTCCAGCATCTAGATTTAGATTACTCAGGAAAGCAGAGTAAAAATGTGCAAAAAAGTTATGAGAAAGTTGAATACCCATCAAAGGATCGTCGTATATAATATACGTGACTCGTCTGATAAGTTTGCGCTTTAATTTGTCTATTTTTTGCAGGTTTTAGTTACTTACGATTTGGTCGATTCGATTTGCGATTGATCCTCGCCGAATTCCTCCGCCAGATTCACAGCGCTCATATTCTGCTCGCGCTTAATCTCGTTCGCCTCCCATCGCTCGAATTTCGCGCGCAACTGTTTCGCCCGCGCCGCCTTTTGCGCCTCCAGCAGATCGTCATCGGTGAACTTGCTGTGATCGAGCACATCCTCATCGGTGCCGCTTTCGCCCTCCTCGCCCGCCGAATCGGTAACGTCTTCCTCGTCCTCGGACTCGCTTTCGGAGCGTATTGGTTCAGGTGGTGGTGTGAAACGCTTTAACGGTTTAGGACCTACAAAAACAAATACATACATAGATTAGGCAACCAAATTCACATATAACATGAAAAGTATATCAAATGCATACCTAATGGTACTTGGTCCTTGGATAAATCCTCCTCCATCTGCCTGAACTTATTCAGCATCTTTTTGGCGGTTTGCGTATGTATAGCCACCTCTGAATCTTCAACGGTCGACTCTTCGGCGCGCACCACATCCGGATCGCGATACACTTCACGCTCCGGACTATTCTCATCCTGCAAAACACATACAAATTAGCACAAAATTCTCTTAATCTGCGCGCTTCTAGATCTTCACACAACAGTGATTAATTAATAAATTAAACAGCAACAACAGCAGAAAACAACAAAGAGAGAAAAAAGTGAGTCATGTTGGTTGGTTGGTGAAAAAAAACGTGGTATTTTAATATCTAGCGATTGATTTATTAAAATTATAGCATTATTTAGGCGTTTGGTATATGGATGGATGACAACAAAACAAATGTTGGTTTTTTTTAGAGAAAATCAATCAACAAACAACAATAAAATTAATTAGCGCCAAGATGGGGGTTTGTTTTTTAAATATTATTTGCTTTTTTGGCAATATTTTGTTGGGTAGCAACCTTGACTTGTCCTTCGCGCGGCGGCGTAATGCGAAACTGTTTGCGCCTCGTCTCCGGCTCTTTGTACGTTTCGAAAAACTTGAAACGCTGCTGTATGTCGGCGGTGCGCACGGCCACATCCTCAATCTGTTCGGTCGATTTCACAACGACACTCTCGCTGTTGTTGTGCGACAACATGTACGCCTTTAATTCGTAGTGTTGTAGTATTTAATATTACAAATAAATTACATAAATTTTAGATAGATAAATAAATAGAACAAAGAAATATCATAATACGTGACTCGCTCGAAAAGTTTCATTTTTTTTTTGGGTAATTTTTAGTGCAGAAAGAAGAAGCTTTTCGGACCAGCCTCGTACAGTACAGTAAAACCTGTCAAATTGCAAGATTTCTCTCTAAAAACAGGTTTTACCGTAATAATTTATTTTTTATTGACTTTTACCTCGCGTGCTTCGCGTACTTGATGCCCGCCTGAGGTCGGTTGCGGCGATACGGGCGAAATACTAGGCGGTTTGGACGCTTTCGCATCCAGTTGCAGAAAAATCGAACGCGACTTCTTGCTAATGCCATTCTCAAACACGCTCATATCCTCACCATCCAACTTATCCCTCGGTTGTTCATCATCGATTGCTTGTCCCTTTTCAAAGCGTTCTTTTAATGATCTAGTATCGGCAATTTCAATAGATTCAGTGCGTTTTACATTCGCTCCAGACTCTGATTCAGCAACGGCTTGTTGATACAGTTCCTTCATCTTTCCTTGTTTGCCCTTAAAGAAAAATAATTGTATTAATAGGCAACCAAATTTACATATAATAATACATGGAGAGTCTGATAAGTTATTACCTACCATAAATAACCGATTGCGTATGTTTTGTATCTCCTGCTTGCGCTCCTCCCGTCTTTCATCCTTGCCATTTTGCTCGCCGTGCTCCCACTTATTCTTCACGTCCGACATTCCGGTAAAGTGAAACGGTTTCTCGCGCTGCACTCGTTTCGCGCGTATTAAATCAGCATCCTCGCCGATAAGTTCATCCGCATCCAGCTCATCCTCCTCATTATCGCTAGACGATTCTTCAACTGGTATACCATTTAGCGATTCATCCGCAACGCCAATGTCCATACCTTTCGCCTGAAAACGTGCCAGCTTGGAGAGGATCGAGGGGGAGCGTTTCACGTTGATGACGCCGGAAGGAGTACGTTCAAGTTGGTTAATGGATTGATCATCGTCGAGATGCTGTTCGAACACCTGAAAGCGCTCCTTCACGTTGAGGCTGTGCAGCTCTTCCAGACCGAGATCGGGCTTATCGCTCGCTAAATAAACAATACAAAACACAATTAATTAATAACAGACAAAAAAATATACAAGGGAAGTCTGAAAAGTTTCGAAAACCTTCGCTTTCTTACATATTATTCAGTATTTTTCAAACATTTTTGCATGCTTTTGAAAGTTTTCGAAATGTTTTGAAGTATTTAGTGCCTTTTCGCTACTTTTTATCATTTTTAATGTCTTTTTGGCTATTTCTTTAATCATTCATTTGTTTTGCATTTCTCCTACTATTTTTGAACAAAAAAAATAAATAAATAAACTAGAGAAAACTAAAAAAATGCTTCATTTTCCAACCTTTTTTCACTTTTTTGACGTTTTTCTTGCATTTTTTTAACCCTGTCTTGCCTTAATCCCTTAATGTTTTGCCTTTTTAGTGTCCTTTTTGCTCATTTTAAGTATCTTCTCTTCTTTTTGTAAAAAATGTAGAAAAAAGAGAGCGAAATGTAGTAATTAACACATCGTTCAATAAGTCTCGGGCCTACCATAAAAGGGGGATTGTTAATTACAAATGCATATTATTTTTAGTAAATATAACTTTTTAAAGGTCGCTTGTCAAAATTTAAGCTCAATTGTTTAATTTGTTTACGGGTTGCTGTGGTTTGAAAAAAATATTTTTAATCGTTGGAACGCAATGGAAAAATTTGATTAAATTTTATTCCTGCGGCATTTATTTAAGATTTACAAGCAGTTAGTAATCATTGGGATACAGATCTCGAGGATACATAGGGTGTTGAAGTAATTCGAAATGTAATTCGGGCATTTCGGACATCTCTGTATTTGGCTTATGACACGCAGCGTTATTCTGGTGAAAGAACATCTTTTTTCTCTACATTTGTGGTCGTTCAGTTGCTATTTCTTCTTCCAAACGCATCAGTAATAATATATAATATTCCTTGTTTGTGATTTTACCTTTCTCAGGGTAATTAATGAATAAAATACCCTGCGTATGCCAAAAAAACAGAGGCTAACACTTTGTGGGGTAAAACTTGACTTTTTGGTAGCTTTGGACGACTTACAGCTGCTACCATCCACTCATCTGATTGTCGATTTAAGTGGTAAATCTATCTTTCATCCATAGTCA
>JARJDW010013755.1:0-10433 GCA_030264715.1 Adinopsis sp. GC000173
ACAGACTACCTTTCCGGTATATGTTCAATAACCATTGATTTTCAGACTTGACAAATTTCTGGGTTTTTATGCTATTATCATTTTGATTTTATCATTGAGAGAGATTTTTAATGAATTAATAAATTACTTTGACAATGTTATCCCAATTGCTCTGAAAGAACTTCACTTTAATTGTACTTACTTGTAAAAGAATCAAGAAGGCGAAAACTGGGCGATCTGTAAATGAATTCATTAATTATTAATTATAATATATTAATGATTTTTTAATTACAAACTATAAGTAATGAAAATCATAAAGACAGGGATTGCAAAATATAGATAATATAGTATACGCAGTTACCTACCATATTTTAGAACCGAGAAAATAAATTATTTACGTATAATATAATCAAAATAAAATAAACTTTTTATTAAGTAAGTACAACACAAAATCTACATTATGTGTGACATTTTATTATCAATTGAACAAAACTAATCTATTTAAAAGTCGCAAAACTTGCAGATCACTAAGAAGTGCATAAGCTTCTTGTTGGAAATATTGTTTATTTAGTTCTAATGAAAAACGTTAAAATTGAGTGTATCATTCTCGCAATCTGAAACACAATGTTAACATATCATGATTTATATGTCAGCATTATAGCGAAATATGCTTACTGATACAATAAGTGGCTTTTCATAAATTAAATATTTGCCAATTTTTAAGCAAGGAGATCGCTCGCATCTTTGCAATATAAAATACATATTTCGTTCAGTTTCCAAATCGCCATCCCATGGTATCGAATAGAAGATATCATCGCGCAATAGATCATTCTAAAATACAAATTTAGTAGTAATTTTTGTGTTTATTAATGCATTTATTACTTGAACAAGTAAGTAGGTGCCATGATTTGCAAATATGCAACAACCCATTACGTGAACGAAACAATAGCCTAGATTGAACAAATAGAATCTCTGTAAATAGCTTTTTAGTAATGTCACACATAAAAAATATAGTAATTTACGAATGTTAAACCAAATATAAGGCAACTAATAACCAGGGTTGAAATGAATAGTTGTATCAACAAGAAAATTTCACAATGATCGTGGATACATTGCTCCAAGCTAAAACAATTATTTTTGTAAATAATATCTAAATACTAAATTCAATGATGTTTTTAACTAATAAATCTTATTGTGGTATATCACAATTTTCTTGAGCTGCTCCTTACGTTCGCCTCTTTTTTCTATAAACGGAATTGCTAATATTAAAGCTCGCAAATTAAGAAACAAAATCCCCATTATGTCATAAAATGCAGTCAAAGTGAATAGCATGTTACACGACACATATAAAGCGTAAAATCCAGTGAATAAATATGTGTATCGTATGAGAATGCGTTGTGGATTCTCATTTAACTTAATAGGTAGATACTAAAATATTTAAATATTATCAAATTTGCTAAAATAATATATAAAACGCAAATCTTGCAATTTTCAAGTTGAGATAACATATCGGATCTTCATCCGGACAAAAGTCGACTAACAAATATGTAACGCCGATTACGACAACACCTACACAGGATTTATTAAACAGCGACATGAGCGTGTTGATTTTATCATTGAAGACATCTAATCTATTTGTATATGAATTTAAACGAATGGTTTCAATTACATCACAAATTTTTTTGATTCTTCTCCAATAGTAACGGAAATGACTAAATATGTATACAAAATATATGTATGACACAGTACAAGCCAATGTTCCATTTATCTCTGCCATATCAAATTGTCCAGCTTCTACAATAATTTGCATCAAAGGAATAATGTTAGATTCTTTTATTAAGTTGATGTATAATTCATTCAATTCGTTTTTGACGTACGAACTGTGACTCAGGCCAATATTTTGTTTGAAAACCGAGGTTAGTTTTGTGATAAGAGCTGTAAGTTTCCAAATCCAGCGATAAATTGCTGTATTATAAATTAATAATGTATCTTGTTTGAGATATGAGTTAGATTGAATTTGACTACTAGCTTATTTTGAATTGGTAGAGGGTAATGAGTTCACCCTTATGGTTCTGAATAGCTCCATTTATCGAACTTATAATTTGTGCTGTGCAATCTAATTTTAGCTAAAAAAAGTATACAAAATGTAGTATCAAATCATCCGCAAATTATTTATCAATTATACACCAACTTAATACTTATATGCAACAATAAAATTTATTACCAATATATCGTATTAAAAATGATAAGACACCAACGAAGGTGAAAATTACAAAGAATATGAATGCTACCCAAAATATAAAATTAAATCGACGATTTCTGCTTGGTAAAGCTCCAATAGATCGAAGATTACTTAACTGTACTTGTAATAATTCATATTTTCTAACATAATTAGTTAAATCTGGTTTAAATATAGAGTAATAATCTAAACAGTCACTTTGAATTAATTTATAAATTTTAATTACAATACAAATCATATTCTTGCACATTGTTTGCTACCTATTTTGTTTAGTGCTTATACAGAACTAAAAAACTAAGCATTAAGATTCGAATCGGAATTTACACACAATATCATAAATATAAATGAAAAAAATCATTAATAATGAAATATGATATTAGAATGCAGATATTGTTTTTCTGAAAACCTAATTATTTATATAACATTTTTTATTTGATGTAAAATTTATACGATATATTCTATTGTACAATATTATCACACTTCATATACTTAAAAAATAAATATTTAATCAAATGTCATAATAATTACATTCACCTACGTATAACAATATATGTACATTGAAATTGCATCTGAAATATTTAGAACGTGTTTATCAATAGTGATCGTCGATCGCCAATTAACAATTGCATAGGATGCAGACGAAGTCTATCTCACCATTGCCAATAATAGTTGGTATATCCTTAATAATTACAACACCATTTATTGCTTAAAAAGTTTCATCACACAATGCATCATTCTTCCACCGGCAACCAATCGCGAAAAGTGTTTCAAAATGATACAGTTACCGGCTCTTAAAAATCAACATATGCTGCTGTCATGTAACGAATTAAAATTCTATAAAATGATGTAAAGCGATTTGGTAATATTTCATCCATTGTACATGATCATAATTTAATAGAAAGTAAGTTTACACTTAAAAAATGTATAAACATATACACGTTGAAAATTAATTTATATAGATATAATACATAATCGGTAAAAAGTGTGGCTTGTTGTAGGCGCCCACGTTGTATTTACAATACATACATAGGATACTCGTATGTATAACGAATGCGTACGCGATGAGTGCAAAAAACAATGCGAACGTAAAAATTGTGCCATAAATTTCAGATAAATGAAAACCATTTCTACGTGCACATAAAATTACATAGAAATCATCATTTTCCAGTCTTTAGCTGGCGAATCTCTAGAAAATTCTAACACGCATACGTCGCTTTCCATTTATTAGTACAATTTTAGCTCTATATACCTATAAACAATTTGTAATTTTCAAATTTTCTGAATGAACCATTTATCTTGAATTACATTAATTGTATGTAGTATTACTTCAACTAAAAAACGAAAATTTTAAGGACAAGACAGGTTTCAACATTGCATTGGATAAATTTTATCTTAGATTGGAAGATTTGTAATGAAATTTAAATAGTAAAGACCAAGAAGTGCCAGCAATAAAAATAGTTTCTTTAAAATTAATTAGAAGAGGTTTTATTTTGAGGAGTTCGGGCAGCGCAAGCAAGAAGGCGAAATTTAATAAAAGATTTTATAGAGTAAAATAGATAGTTTTGAACCATTTTTCAAAAATGATATATCATTTCTTCGATAGCTAATATTGTACATCAACCCATATTTACAATTTTAAAGATTTATTAAGTATTTTCAGTTTAATTACGACGTGACCCTCCATATAGCTGCAGTAGTTTTGGAAATATTAAAGTTTCGTATTGATATTATTGGATAAATATATTATCCAGCTTTTGATAAATATCAATTTTATATTTAAACAATTTCTTCTATGACCTTGATCATAATTAAAATTAATATTTGCGATTTTGCAATCCTAACAGCTGTTAGTTATGAGTTCGATTGTATTCAATTTGTAGATTGTACCAATATCAACATATTATTGTAATATAATTAATTTAATAGTAACGTTTGATATTATATCTGTAATTAATTATTTTTTAATCTGTTACAGATGTCCAAATTTGTACCAGCAGGTAAGTTTCTAAAAACGTAATTCTTTCAAGATTCCATGCGTTATGAATTAAACATAGAAATTAAATGTGAATGCCTTACATAACTATAACAAACATCATTACGCTATAATTAAAACGGAGTGTATAAGGCACCGGTTTGCCGAAAAACCATAGCATCCATTACTTTCGCTCGAGAAATAATCAAAAAGCAATTTGATTTGAAGCACATTACACACATTACATGGTGGTTTGCAATAAAATCATAATAATAATTTGTACCCATCCATGGTCTGACACGATCCACTACGTAATTCTATCATTCGAATAACAACAACAACAACATCCGATTCGATTTTCTGGCGAATTACTCTTACTTTTCGTTCGCGTTACACTACATCTCGCATATAGGTACGTGATAATTTCTTTAAAGACTTTTCTATATAACATAATAATCCTGCATTACGGATACACATGATAAACTTCTCCATTTTTTTCACATCGCACACGCATCGAATTCTTCTAGCATGAAGCGGATTTAATTGCCTACAACGTATTTTTCGATTTATTTTCATGTCTAATTTTAAGTTTACGTGCCGTTTTTTTCTTCTTCTTATGATTACCATTTTTTGCGATCCAATTTGTAATTAGAATCCAACGTAATGTTGTATAAGAAATGTGAATTTTACAACACAACAATCGCATTTTCATGAATAAGAAATGTGTGAAATTATTATTAAAATTTTTTTTGTTTGCGCCCAAATTTGCATTACCTATTATACCTATAACGGATTTTCGCTTTAAAATTATTATAATTTTGAATTTATATTACAATGTTAAATTAAATCCAACAACTCACCTGTGTGTAGATATTACGAAAATTCCGCGAGATCGCCGGCAATCTGCAACAAACAATCGACGTTTGAAAATTTTATGCAACGTTAATTATATGAAACAAAGCAATAAATTGCTCGATAAACATTTTTAAATGAAAATGGCTTATCGTGCATTAATCAGTCACACATCAACAGTTCACTAAAAATTTAAAATTTTAATCTCTCGCCGATCGATTGCGCTTTCCCAAACAAAACAACACACACTCACAGTGAAAAAATCTGCTTCCATTTTTTTGTTGTTTAAATGTTATTATAAAGTCTTTATTGCACACAAATCCCATGACCTGTAAGGTGAAATTCTAATCGGGTTCGACAAAAAAATCATTATTGATTTGTCTGCGTTAACGGTTATTATAATAGCAAAAAACAAAATCATCATCATCATCATCATCTTGAAAACTTTGCGTGTTGTTTATTTATTATTTATTGTAAATAATACGATGTAACCTAGATGCATACAATCGTGCACTTTAATCTGGATCCGGCGCACAAAAAAAGACTGAAAATTCGTGCTTTTGATTTTCGCGATAAGAAATCGAATTTTTCTCTAAGCGTAATTACAATGATTAGCCGTTCTCACTTTTCGCATTAATTTTTAATTTAAATATCGTTTGGTCCGGCGCGTTAGTTTTTTTTTCTTCTCGCGGCCGATTAAAAGGAAATTACAAATTAAGTGCCAAATCGCTTTTTTCCTTTATTTATTTTTATAGATGTGCTAGAATGAAAATGATTAAGTGAAATTTAATTTTATTAAATTGTATTTGAAAAATGTTTGCTTTTTAATATGTGTTAGATTTTAATTTGATTAATTAGCTATTAATTTAAGATAAAAATGAAAAGTTCTTGATGATGAGATAAAGTGAAGATTGTTCCAAATTTGATAAGTGGCAAATTTCTAACAAAATTTAATTTGTCGCTAAACTAGCTGCTCTAGTCAGAACAATATCGGTGATTTTTAGTATTTGCAACAAAGTGACATTTATAGAATGCATTTCGATGTGAGAAGTCCTAAAGAATAAGAGGAGTCTATAAATGTATAGATTTATGTTATAAATCTCAGTTCAAAGTGGTTCAAAAGCCTTCAACAAGATGTATGGCGCACATTTTAATGTAAAAAATGGCATTTTTGTAAAAATAATGATTTGAGACTTTTAGATTTGGACAACTCAAAGTATCATTTAATCTACAACACAATCGAAACGTCAAATTAAGTGACTTGGGCACTGTATTTACAATATTTGAACAAAAGCAATTAAAGTGAAAGTATATATATCTTGTGCATAAAGTAGCACTTTTTGCACATCAACAATTTTACTTTTGTTTTTACATTACACATGCGGTTATGAATGGCTAGGAATCTATTTATTACATAAAAACAAGAAGCAATCCAAATTTAATGCGAAAAGTGGGAATTTCTAATAATATTAATAATAATTTATCAACTTGATAATCACAATAAACAATTAATGTGTGAGTATATATCTTGTGCATAAAATTACACTTTTTGCACATCAACAAGTTTACTTTTGTTTTTATTTTACGCACATGATGATGACTGACCAAAATATACCAATTACATAAAAATAATAAGCGATCCGAATTAAATCGACAAAAGTTACAACCGTGAAGTTTAAGAAATTTTGTTCATTTACATAACGAAATTAAATTAATCGTAACATATTTAAATTGTCAAGTAAACAATTTATTCAAATTATTGTTGTTTTAATTTATAAAATGACAATTACATTAATATATGTATAGTAGATATAATTTTTAAGCAATTTGATGATGAAAATAACCAATTAGGCACGTTTTAAAATCCAATTACGCAAGCGTGATAATAGTAATTAAAAGATAAGAATAATAAAGTTATGCGAAAATTAATTTTGATGGATGTGCGCGCAATGAAAAACGAATAGGTAACTAATGGTAGTAAACGTTCATTTAGAAATGATTTATTTTTACACGAAATCCATTTGCTTCTCAGCAATAATAAACGTGCGCAGATGCAACAATTAGACGGTCAATCGTCGAACAATTAAGTTCTAATTATTTGTGTGCAAAAAATATTTAGCATACACGTACAATTACTGTAAATATATTATCGCTTGTCGTTGTTAAACGCCGCCGTGTACGCATTTTTCTCCAGCCATTGTGTGTATGGTATAGTAAAAAATTATACCATTTCCTGAAATAACTGTAATTTATATATTAGTTATATATTTTAAACAATTGATTAAGTGTTAATCAATTTGGTAGTAGCTGCAGGTGCAGTGACCCTTTGTGACGCCTTCGCGTAAATGTTTACCTCAACGGCACACTGCAAATTACATACATATTAATGAAACTGCACATACTATATATGAATTGTACTTTCAAAACGCGTAGGATTCTAATCTCGTATCTTATTCGTACACACACACACACATTTTCTTTATAATTCAGACCATATATCAAACTAATATTTTTGCTTCATTTCTTGCTGCTGGTGTTTCATAATCAACTCTCACAAAACTGATAACGAACAATAAAAGCGATTTCTATGAAAAATTATGATAAATATCTCCGTATCTTGCTCGTACGTTTTGTCAGTAGGTATACCTATATTATAAATTAAATATTGCATTTGTGCGCGCGCGTTGTTTAATTAATTGCCGCATTAATTTATCTAATTGTTTTCGCTTTTAGTATCTATATACTTATCGTTTGTAGGTATAGAATGTTAAGGTTGAATAAATTGATCTAAATATTTCGTTAAATATTATAATCTCGCTGCGATTTGCTACAGACGAGCTAACGCGTTAAACCACGAATTGACATCTTTACAATGTTTATTATAATAATCGCACATAAATATGAACTACATTTCTAGTTTAGAAAAATCTATAAAATATAATAAATTTGCGTATTGTTATTTTATACAAAAATAGGAAACGTAATAAGACAAATTTGCAAATTTTTAGGAGTTTTTGCTTATAACAATGTTCATAAGTGCAATAAATGCAACAATTTTTAGAATATAATTAATATTTCATTAATCTCTATTAAAGTAAAATATTATTAAAAGCATCTTTTTGTAGATTTGTTGTTTATGTTATAAATATTTATACAAATCATTACACAAAAATATGAAGAAATATAAGTTTTGATAAAGATATGAATTTCTTTAGTATATTTAAATACATAATGTATTAATTTTGCACATTCATTACAATATAAGTCTCTAACAACGTAAATTGTTAATAAAAACAAATTTTTAAGGTTTAACGTTGACGTCACAAATATTTATACAAAAATATGAACGAAATTTCCAGTAATAGTTGCAAATATAATTTTTAAACGCAATAAAAAAAATAAACACCAATTTTGATAATTGAATGTTTACTTTATTAATTTTGGAAAGTATTAATTTCGTTTAATTGATTTTTGATGAGCAAATAATTCAAACATCGTATATTATACAAAGCGCAGAGGTAGCAACGCATTTAATTTAATTCGCCTGCCATTGATAGATGAATAAGTGTTCAATTAGATTGTGTCGGATGAAAAATGCCATATGGTTGTTTTATATTGAATCGGCGCAACAACAATAGTCATAAAGAATTTTATCCCATATTTAGTAGCGATTGAGACGAGTAGAGAGGAAGGAACTGGTAAAGTTTGAAATTTATAGCTGAGCTGATTAGCTGTTGCTAAACATGGTGAGAAAGTTAGATTATCTTCTCAATATATTTCATTAGAATTTTTGCTCTAGCAGTAAGACCTAGTTTAACGTTGAATTGAAACATAATTTAGAATTTTAACCAAAGATGTACAATCTAGTGCACACACACACACACACACACACACACAACTTGAATAATAATTTATTTTATCCACCATTTTTAATTGATTGATTTATTATTATTCTTACATTGCAAACAATTTCATGCTTTTACCATTTTTCTCATTCCTTTTGTTTCTTCATATAGCTAAAAGAGAATCTAAATTCCCATTGATTTTATTTATTCTGATATGAATTCTAATAGTGAAAATTCTAATCGAAAAACCACTCCTTGCAGCTAAAATCTGCTAAATTTCTCATTTGTACGGCGCCGACTTTTATTATTACCTACTACAACCAACAACTAATAAACTGGAAAAATATCTTTTATTTATGACTTATCACAGCTGACACGAATGAAGGAATCATTAATTTTATGTTATTAGGTTGTTTGTGAAATAACTTTGTAACTTTAAACTCTTCAAGGTGGTTTTTGCTACCACAGAATCATTTGCATTTATATTATATTATGTGTTATAGAAAAAATGCGCATATCTCATTTAATATTTTAGCAAAAATAATTACAGAAAGTTGCTTTTCAGATGGAGATTATTAATCTTTTTGCGGTTTATGTTATACATATTAATATATTTAGCTTCTTTTGTTTTTGTTCGTTTGCGTTTTTTCCAAAATTTGCATACGCAAATATTTACTTACTTTCTTCTCGCCTTCAATATTATTAATCTATTAATAATAATCAAAGTAAGCAATGCAATATTTAAATTCGAATAATATTCGTTTATATAGAAAGTTATTCGGCTGATTTTTGCTCGCTAATTTTTTAAGACAAGGTAATTTGGCAATTTTACGCTTTCCTTAAAATTTTCGAACTACTAGCCGCAGTAAAAATCATACTTATTAATTATAATGCGATAATTAAATAGAATTTGCAATCATTTAATATTCAACCTACATTTATAGGCATATTTTTACATTTCTTTTAAATTACGATCATAGCAAAATTGTAAGTAATTTATCGTTAAAAAACAAGAACATTATTGTTATCACCTTAAAATAGTTACAAAAAATAATAGGTGCTGGGTATATTATTTGTAAAAATGATTTTATTTAAATGCATAGTTAGTGAGTCAGTAAGTAAGTGCCAAGAATTATAAAAAATAAAGGTCATTACATATTTTTTTACCAGATAAAATATGACCATTGATAAAATTGCTACATCTAATTAAAAATAGTTAAAAAATGCACAAAGTAAATGAGTTTCAATTTAACACTTTGCACTCTTTAAATAATTTTGCCAGGTGTCCGCTAGCTCCGAATTTTCCTAAACGTGCGACAAACTTGAAAACTGTATTATATCAACATACACTCTGTCAAATAAGTATCGGGAATTGTCCGATTAAACACACAATATTTATAATTTATTCAAATGCATGATGTCGTCTCCAAAATAAGCTCTTTTTGAAATAATATAGTTTCATGAACAAATGATCCTATCGTTAAAATATTTTTTAAAGCCATTTTCCTAAGACGAGTTTAGTACACGCCACGAATTCTGTTTTTCA
>JARJDW010013757.1:0-10093 GCA_030264715.1 Adinopsis sp. GC000173
ACATTCTCTCAAATAGTTGCTGTATACTACCTTTCAACTTTACGTTACATATTGCATTTTATTAAAATAATTTTATATGTAACTGCATTAAAACTTTCGGATAAAATTACAAGTTTTTAATTATAATTTTATAAATGCAGTAAAATTAAGATGTAATTAAATATATTAACAAAACCCGAGGTAGATAGATGAAAGAATCCTCAACTTACATAACTTGCTGCAACTTTACATATTTAATTAAACTACAAATATTTATTATTTATTAAGCACAAATTGGTTAAATGCTTCATAAATCAAATGTGGGGCACAATTATAATACAATGAATGTTAAATTAGAATTTTCAACTTTCAGCTTTTACTATTTTTATATTTTTTATTAAAATTTTTTAAATATAGTAAAATTTAAGATGCATCTAAGCAACATTTAATAAAATCATAGCAAGAAGAAAAAATTTTGAACTTAAATAACTTTTACAACTTCACATATCAAATTAAACTACAAATATTCATTATTTATTAAGCAAATTGGTTAAATGCGTCCTGATACTAAATAAAATCAAATGTAGTATAATCATAACACCATGCATGGCTTCTACAAATATAAAAAGTATTAAACTAGAATTTTTTACTTTCAACTTTCACAATTTTTCTAGTTTTTATTATAATTTTCTAAATGCAGTAAAATTTAACATGTATCTAAGCAAATATTAATAAAACCATAGCAACATGATAAAATTCGAAACTTAAATAACTTTTACAACTTTACATATAAACTGCAAATGTTTACTATTTATTAAGGAAATTGGTTAAATGTTTCACGAATCAAATATGGGACACATTCATAAAACAATGAATGGCTTATACAAATATAAAAAGTGTTAAACTAGAATTTTCAACTTTCAGTTTACACAATTTTTCTATTTTTTATTAAAATTTTCTAAATGCAATAAAATTTAAGATCTAAGTATCTAAGCAAATATTAATAAAACCATAGCAACAAGAAAAAAATTTAAATAACTTTTACAACTTTACATATTTAATTAAACTGCAATTATTTATAAACAAATTGGATAAACACTAATTTAAATAGTAATTAGATAAACACTAGTTTAAGTAGTAGTCGTATATAAAAAAGTATTACTTCTAAATTAGAATTTTCAACCGCAAATTAAACCGACCTTTAACAATTCTACTATTTTTGATTTAAAACAAATATTAATACAACAATTACAAATATTTATTATTTATTAAGGAAATTGACTAAATGCTTCATGACATGAAGGAATATAAGACGCAATAAAATTATAATTTTCAACTTTTATCTATTCCCAGTTTTGACAATTTTTTATTTTTAAATATGATTTGCCAAATAATGTAAAATTAACATGTTTGAAGCACAAATACATGAAAAATTACAACTTCACATATTTAATTAACTTAACTACAAATATTTATTATTTATTAAGCAAATTGGCAAAATGCTTCATGACACTAATTTAAATAACATAACCCCGCGAATAGCTTGTATGTACAAATATAAAAAAGTATTAAATTACAATTTCCAACTTTTAATTAATCCCAGCTTTAACATTTTTTTTATTCGCAATCACCATTTTTAATTTATTTTTCACGTTTTAAAAATTAAATTTTGTTATAGATTAATCAACAACATGCCACCATGTATTACTTCGCGCACAATCTCAAAATGTAATCATATAATTCAATTTTATTTATAGTTTAAAATAATAATTTAAATAACAATCCTCCAGTATACAATAGAATGATAATGAAATAATTACGTTTGCTAATTTGAATAAACAACATCCTTTTTAATGCAAAGAACTTGTTTAATATGGTACGTTCACGGAATAATAAAGCATTTTTCACTAATTATTAACGTTCTTTCATCGTAAAAATGCGTATAATCAAACTTAATTTGCCGAGAGGTATGTTTAATCACCAAATTCATTTATTAGAATTTTCGTGGAATTAAAGCTGTGCAGCGAAAATTAACGTTTCGTTCGCTGTTTGTATGTATGCAAGCAACATGAAAAAAATTGAAACGTAAATAACTTTTGCATTAATCCGTTCTTATTTTCTTTGTTTACATCCGTTTCTAAGTGAGGTAATTTTACCTACCTAGGTCGGTAAAGGTCCTAATTCCCAACCAATGATTTTAAAAATTTCCAGCACTAGCTGTATACGTGGTTATATATTTTTAATTTGCGAATTCAACCGATTGAACTTTGCTTGTCATAAACATAATAACTAATTTTATAACTATATTTTACGTTTTGTAATAAAGAATATCCTTTTTAATCCAAAGAGAACTAGTTTAATATGGTACGTATACGGAATAATAAAGCATTTTGCACTAATTATTAACGTTCTTTCATCGTAAAAATGCGTATAATCAAACTTAATTTGCCGAGAGGTATGTTTAATCATCAAATTCATTTATAATAATTTTCGTGGAATCAAAGCTGCGCAGCGAAAATTAGCATTTCGTTCGTTCGCTGCTCGTCTATAAGGCGGCTACAATCTAGTTTAACATTTTATAATGCCAGCCGTAATGAGATTGCACGCCTAGCTGTAGTATCACATATATTATGAAATTAGGCATCGGTACCATGGAGATCAATATGTTACATATTCAAGTGTGCATGGGCGTAAACTCTATATCATGATACATGTATCAATATTGTTATCGTCGAAAAAGCAAAGATAAGCTTAAATGCGTTAGAATCTATCATAGAATGATGATATCAGTTACACGTATGCAACAATAACGTTCTTTTCGGCGATGATACAAACGTGTATATATTGTAGTTTAGTATAATAAAGTGCATAAGATGTCTGTTTATTACAATATTCAACAATGTCCAATAAACTCTTGCAAATGGAATGGAACAATTACGCAAATGCCTCAACATTTCCATCTCATGCATTCTAAAAATATATTTACAAATACATTAAGCGTCAAAAATGTGAATGCGAGTGTAGTAACACAGCATTTTTTACATATTAAAGAACAATGTATATGTTTACTTGAAATAACAATCTTGGAAAACGTAATTGAAGTAAGTTTAAATCTTCTGGGTGAAAAATGTAAAGCACCTTTCGTGTCATACAATTTAAAAATAAGTGATAACGAAATTTCGTACATGGAAAATGTGTGCCTGAATAAAATATTATCTATCGAAACAAAATCGGCAAAAAGTGCAAATGGTGGTGTTGCTGGTGTCTCGTTAGATATTGATGTAAAAATATCTGAAATGATATCGGCGGAAATTCAATCAATTAAAAAGCGAATAGTTTGCAGAAATTGTGCAATTTTAATGTCGCCCCCAATTTATCAATGCAATTTCGGACATGTGCAATGCGCCGATTGTATTGGATATCTAAAAGCATGCCGTTTCTGCACTACACCAAGTACAAACTGCAATTTGAAACGTGTCACACTTTTAGAAGAATACTCGATGCATCTACTCTTACCTTGCCGATTCAATTGTGCAATGCATTTTAGCGCACTTGATCTCCGGCGGCATGAATTATTTTGCCTCAAACGCAAAATGAAATGCCCGAAATGCGAGTGGAATGGATTACAAATAAACAAGCACATTTTTAAAATACATTTTCTTCACATCTACAATTTAGATAAGTGCAAAGTGAATGTGAGCTGCAACGGGGATGAAAAATATATTTACTGTTACGGCGTACTTTTAAGCGTCGTTATTATAAACGGAAATGTTTGTGTCGGGTATTTTGGGCCACCAAGTTTGCAAAATCAATACGAAATTAAATTATGTGATGCAAATGGCAATGAAATCGTAATGGCTCAATGTTGTAAAACTTTTTCAGATTGTATTTATTATATATTTTCAGTTCATAAATCTGTAACAATCGCTTTTGTGTGCGTTGAATGCAAATTCTTCATTTAGCTGATAAATTATTCACGATATTATATAAGTATAGAGGTGGACTACTGACTGTGTACTATACGTCATCGGTATACGACCGGCTAATAAAGCTTTTGATATAAAATTTTCAGCAAATTTCATTATAACTTTCACTATATATATGTATGCAAACATTTATGCCCATTAGGTATCAGTTAAGTGAATTTTGATGTTAATATGGTAAACTTTTAAATACATGAAATAAAGGTAAGCTGGAAAACTTTATATCTCACTAACTAACTAACTAACTAACTAACTGGTTAAAATTGCGATACTACATTCCATAATTTTTGCGCAAATTTAATTTTCTTAATTTTTAAACAGAAATCCACTTATATTTTAACCAAATTATTTCATTATTTGTTTAGTAATATTTTAGCATTAAAGTCAAAAACATGCATTTATTAAAATCTCCTCTTCTCTTTTTTTTATTTCATAAAGTACGAAATTGCTGAGCAGACACAAAAACACCACCCCCGCCAAAACTTTTTTTTTCCGGCGTGCATGGAAAAAAGTTTTGTATTTGCAGCAGTCAAATATAATTTCGCGCAAAACTTTTTTATTTTTATATACAATTTTCTTTTTATTTTCTTGATGGTTTTAAAAAGGACCGACGACGATGAAATTATGTAAGTACGATCTTTTTTACGTCATTATTTATGTATATATATGGCTTTGATACCGAACCACATACCTATCTACCTACAGAAAACAATGCCAGACATTCATTTCGTTTTTCTTTTTCAAACATTTATTTGTTTCGCAAACTTTTAATTAGAATATATCAAATGTCTAACTTGATTTTATTATTTTTTTGTTGTTTTACAAAAAATGCTTTGATACCAAACAATTTCTTGTAAGCAGTGAAGACGCACACAATCAAACATCAACAAGAAGTCAATTTTTGGTTATTTCAGAATAAAATTTACCGCATTTAGAGATGTTATTGAAATATTGAAACCATGACTCTCAATAAATACGTACACTTAAATTTTATTTATGAAACTTCCAAAAAAAGGTGATTTAAGAATTTTTTGTACAATTAATTTTGAAGTACCAACATTTAATCATAACAAATAGCAGCAATTTTTTAATTTTGCAAATAGCGCGTATGGATTGTTTATATAATGCACAAATATGAAAGATCAAATACTTTACAAGATTTCGCAAAAATTCAACAGCAATACGTTTAAACAATTTGATTATATGGTTATAATTTTAATAAGATAATGCTGCCACGACATCTAAATTATAACCAGCCTTTTCTCATATTATGTTTAACCACCTATTAATATTTTTATAGACTATATAGAACCTGTAGACATTAAATTTTTTTATAACTTCAAATCATGGAGCAACAATAAATAGACACAATTTCTTATGGGAATTATATAAACTATACGGATTTGTTTTGGTCGTTATATGCAGCATGAGATTATATTGAAATTCTAAAATATCAATATAGAGATTTTAATTTTGTTACTAGAATTTCTATATTGGAAGATGAAATATGCATAATCAAGTTATACTAGTTCTATATAGATGAAAATTTGTTATGCGCTTTATAACACGTCATTTATCATTAAGCATTTATGAAATGCTAATGGTGTATCTGCTGCAACTTAATATAGAACTGGTCTAGTCAAAATAAGTACAATATGCAGAAAAAGTAGGCTATTATAATCTTGATTTAGCAGGTTTGATTCAATATAGTAGCTTGCTAATACGCTTTCCAATTTAATTTAAATTTGTATGTAGAATAAAAAGTAGTTTGAAGGATGAATGTTTGTTTGCGTTAAATAGGCTTCCAACTAACTAACCTATTCTGACAAAATTTGATATAAGCATTGTTCCTAACATCAGATAAGCTCTTTGGGTTTATCCCTCAATGCGAAGAGGTCACAGTGAAAAGACTTTTCTCCCACTTCAAACACGTTTTTGTGAAATGATCCATTGGCGGTTTAAGCAACTTTAGGATTTTCAAATTTTATGCCTGTTTCATTAGTGAAGGTAGCACAAAAGCTAATTTGCAATCATCGCTAAATAATATAGCAATAATTATGGTAAGCCAATTGATTTTTTAAATTAAACATATTTTGTCGACATAGTGAACAGACTTTTCCCATACTTGAATGAATCATGTATTAAAAAAATACAAGACAGTTAGTTTTCAGCGATTTTTTAATAGAAACTAACTTCGTATTTTTAACACCCAATATGTAAGCAAGAAGGCATCTGTGTATTTTTTATAAAAAATTTTCAAAAAGTATTGTTCCTGACTTTGTTAACATTATTATTAAATACATTTTTCTGTACGAGTAGTTATAGCAACATAAAGATGATTCTCCAGAATAAATAGTCCAACTCTTATTACTTTCATTTTGTTATCGTAAGATGTAAATGTTAAATATGTGGTATTAATTCTTAGACCTTATAGACTTGATTTTTAATTATTTCCTATAAGACTGCTTTTAATATTTAATACAGGCAACGTTAGCTCTTAATCCTCAATAAGTAAGTACATTTCAATTATTTATATGAAACTCTTTGTAATATGAGTAGCTATTTCTTTATAAAGACAATAATCTAGAATGAATGGTTGCAAATCTTATTACTTTTTTCAAGTTACCCTAATATTCAATTGTTAATTATTTTATGCACATTAATAGTTTTAGATTTGATTTTAATTTATATTTTTGCCATAACTCGTTTGCTATGGGGATTCGATCGCTCTATATAAGGCGCTTGGTATACACGCTTTGGCTCTATCATATTTTTTTCCAATACATTGAATTTTAACTTAATTTTCCAATACACACACAATCTATAAATAATAAAACAATAACTATGTTAAGCAAGTTGATTGTTGTCAAGTCAAATTAAACATGTTTGTTGTATCAACATGGAAAAATCACGTGCTGTTGTCACATCAAACAAAATGAAAACATAAAAATTAATTTCCAAGATAAAAGAACGAATTAAATATTAATTTTTATAAAAACGTTTACATAACATTATTTTGCTCTAGATGTGTAAATAAAATTATATTATTATTCATATTTTTCAACACTTTGATGTTAATATGGTAAACAACAAACTGTCACATCAATAATTTCTAACGCACGTTTTCTCCGGCAGCACCACGGTCAACTATTTATATGTCTTTATAAACACACACGTCTCTCGCTCGCTATATATGTATATTATGTTATATTCAATAAACTGACACATTTCAATTAAATATAGATTTTACCGTTTGTGTCTATTTCAATATATATAATGACAATTTATTTAATTATATTACATTGAAATGAATTTAATATCTAAACTACTATCAACCTCATCAAATCGGATTGATATAAACGAATAATATTATTAATGTGTGTGTGCGCCGCAACAGAACACAAAATTTGAATTCATGTTTTTGCCATCTTTCGAAAGGATGCTTATTACATACATGAATAATTATGTAACATATTGTAATGATAAATTTTACATATTAGCTAAACTTGAACATTGCGCAGAGTTAACAGAATAATAATGACAATAATAACAATGAAAATGTGGATATAAATATGCAATTTCATCATTCATAAATTTCATCTTACCGCACTAATTAGCGAATTTATTAAAATTATCTCCGGTCGCATTGTATTCGTAGCTATCTGTGTATGTGTGTACATTCAAGCATCATCACAGCATATATCTATCTCTTGATCCATTTATATTTCTTCATTAAACGACGTTTATTAATTATTGACAAAATTATGAGTAGGTGTTTCAGGCAAATGTTGCAATGTCGTTGACACATGCCATAACCATCTATGTGTTACTAATAGCTAAATTATGTTACTATTGACATCGATCACTTGCAAGATAAGTTAATTAATGTCTTATTTGTTGTTGTTGTTGTTGCTGCTATAAGTACGGCTAAATCAAGCTGAATACCAATCGAGAAAAACCAAAATCTGTCAATTAAATTAATTAATTTGTTTAAATGCGTATAAAAAATTACGTTACCGAATTCTTATTAATCTTATAAATAGAGATGCGTAGAAAAATTCAACAAGCATTGCACTACCATTTACAGAAAATTTAAAATATCAATAATGTTGCTACTGGATGTATTTTTACGGTAATCGTACAATGTATTATATCTACGCACGAGTATGTACTTTTACGCACAACACAATGCAAGTATATGCATATAGCAGCGTTGCCACAATATGAAATTGAAACCATTGTAAACTGTTTGCAGTTCAATTTTTAATTAAGACGCGTTTGCTTGTTATATTAGATATTTTATATTTATAGGTTAATATCGATACATTTATATAACATTTGCAGAATAGATTAGAATTAGAAGTTGAACTGCAAACAGACTTTATTTATAAAATTGGAAATGTTTGTACAGATATACCTATTTGTATTAATAATTCGTGAATTTTTCTGTGTTACAAAATTTAGTACATCTGACAACGTTGGTAGATACCTACTTGTCCAAAAGAGAGCAGTTATCACAACTCGACGTTAAACACATTATTTAAATAGGAACGAATAAATAATTATTTAAATTATAATTTACCACACATTTAACGATATCTACTTTGGTTAATTCGCACTTTATTATAATGCACGTATCATCTTACATGCCCAACCACACATGTTTCGTGCTTCATTTATTTTTTGTTGCTTGCAACCCATGCGCACAATTCTTTTTACGTCTGAACTTGACCCTGGATCCTGCACACGTATCAAATACTCAATTTTGTAACATATTTGAGAGTGCATTAGAGAGTTTACGATAAATAAACTCAATAAAAATGTGGAATTTGCGCACGTTAGTCATAACTCTGCAAATGTGTGAGTAGTTCGTAACAAGTAAACAGTCGTTTCAATTAAATGTGAATCAATGTTTAACGGGATAAAATAATAAAAATGTAAGTATTACTCATCAACGTAAATGTAAAATTGCAACATTTTGTTAGCTGTGTATGGGGAGCAAATATATAAAACATGATAAATTGATCCACCTTTGCGTTGCTTCTCGCTACTAACAATGTCTTGTTAGTGCATTTCCTTCAAACCATTTATATTTTACATACATCGCGTATGCATGAAAGACAATTACGTTGAAGTAGTTGCCAGATATGTCACAATTACGCGCCTTATTGTTGAACAATTCCATCAAGATTCACTGACCTATCGTAACGGTTAAAATCTTTATTTAGATAAGCTATCATAATTAAAATTTAGTTGATTTTCTGACCTATCTCAACTTTCTTTTAATTACATTAACGACGATATAGTCATAATATGTCCATACATATAGTTTATATTTATAGTTTCATAATTTTTGTAAATATAGTTAATCTAGGAACAGATGTAAAATGGAGTGACTGTGTTGCAGTAAATATTTACATTTTAACGTTGTTTTCATTTCCATCAAGGTACGGTGTAAATCAACATGTCAGCGCGTTTTATTTCTTTCGCTAATTTGTCGACTCATAATTATTATTAAGTTCATGATCAATCAGAGCATATTGATCGTATTCATTAAAACAGGATTGCTTTTCGGTTGTATATGCGACCAAAATTGACTGATTAATGTGTGAGTGAGTGACTATTTGATGTCAACAAAGTTTAGCTGTAAAATACATACATACATAGGCCAACCAGCATTTGAATCGTCTGCTTTGAAAGTGTGGCTTATATTCATTTACAATTTTTTGTGGTTATTGCGGTGATTATTGCAAGTTTATTCACACTTAAACAGTATACGATATATTGCTATAACATGTACATTATTGATTACATTAGTGGACTTTACTCATACTTAATTAATATTTTTAGGTGGCCCATTAGATAATCTTGGAAAATGGAACTTTTTTTGTTGCTTGCAGATTACATACAAACGTAAGCCATTTTTAATTTATTCTAGTTTGTGGTTAGTAATTATTGCACTATTATTTTATTAGAAGTTGTTAATTTACTTATTAAACAGCTAAATTGTGTCAAATATTGCTACCATATGTATATTATTGATTTCATTATACATAATACATAGATGTAGGACTTTATTTATATTAAATTATTATTTTTAGATGCAACATCTTATAATAACAGGTTATGTT
>JARJDW010013759.1:0-10626 GCA_030264715.1 Adinopsis sp. GC000173
GATAGATATTGTGGAAATGCTCTCCGAGGAGGTGGTGAGCTGTGTGCCTGCCAACAATCTTGTTTTAGATTGGCGTTTGCGATTTTGTTTTTTTGCGTGCAAAAATACATTTTTAGGTTCTCTTCAAGGTTTTTCTAAAGTATGTATTAAAAATTTTGTGATAATTTCAATGTTTTTCAGGAAAAAAAAAGAATTATTCATAATTTGTTGTTAAATTTCAGGTTTTTCCAAAATTTCTTACTGGTGCAAAAATGAGGTTTTGAAAAGCATTGTAAGGTTTTGTAATCATTTTGTTTGTTTTTTAGAAAATGTAACGTAAAAGTTGAATTATGGTTTTGATTTAGATTGGCGTTTGCGATTTTGTTTTTTTGCGTGCGAAAATACATTTTTAAGTCCTCTTCAAGATTTTGCTAAAGTATGCATTGAAAATTTTGTGATAATTTCAATGTTTTTCAAGAAAAAAAAAAGAAAGAAATAAAACGCCATTTATTCATAATTTATTGTTAAATTTTAGGTTTTTCCAAACCTTTTTACTCGTGCAAAAATGAGGTTTTGAGAAACATTGTAAGGTTTTGCAATCATTTTGTTTGTTTTTTAGAAAATGTAACGTAAAAGTTGAATTGTGGTTTTATTTTTGATGCGTTTTGGGTGGAAAATACATTTTTAGGTTTCTTCAACTTAATTTCTTATAGGTTAACGTTACATTCTGTATCATTTTATTTTTTTAAAAGATAAAATTAAAAATTGACGTTTAAAATTGGTTTTTAGCATTTCAGGTAAGTACTTCTAAGATTCTTTCCATCCTCTTGATTTTGCACCCAACTTATACACACCGTCATCACCATGACAACGCCTGTTTTACCATTATTACGCTTTGTTTTATATTGCGCAAACATTAATCGTGTAACGTAACCTATATTTATTAAGTAGGCCGCGAAAAATCCACAGCGATCGACAAAAGAAAATCGCAATTTGTTTCTATGAAAAATAAGCATTTTTAGGTGTTCCCAAAGGTTTATTATGTTGTTTGTATCTACACTGAAAATTGCAACATACATTATCATCACCATGACAACGCTGGTTTTCATTATTATACACTTTATTGTATTGCTGCGCAAACATTCATCATCGTATGTAATGTAACCTATATTTAAGTAGGCCGCGAGAAAAATCCGCCGATCAACGAAAAAACGCTATCGACGTCGACCACGACGACGAATTGTAACCGGTTACGTAACATCAACAACTCTATACTGTTAATTTTTTCTGTTTTAAATTGAATGGAGAAATTGTTCGTATGCAAATTTGCACGCGACGACGATTTTATAATCGACGCTGACACAATTATTATAATGCGATATTTACGTATATACAGTGCGTTTCATGGAAAGGTGTACATAGAAAATGTAATCTATTTCTTATTCGTCTCCCAACTTCATATTCTTATTCCTTTCTCAATAACTTAATATCCATTCTTTTTCCTCTTTCTCAATTTCTTCTCGTTTCACTTTCTCTGCTAACTAATACAAGATAAGGGGAATTGGGAGGGTGAATGAAGGGAGGTTGGTAGACGAATGAGGAGAGATAGTTGGGAGAAGAATGAAAGAAAGTTGGGAAAGGGATAAAGGGAAATTAAGAGAAGAATAATGAGAGGAAATTTGGAGAAAAATTAGAAAATATTAAGATAGGAATGCGGGGAAGTTGGGAAGAGAAATGAGGAGCAGTAAACGAAAAAAGAGAAAAGTTGGTTAAGAAATGAGGAAAAATTAAGAAAGAAATGAGGCATAGATTATATTTCCTATGTGTACCTTTGAATGAAACGCACTCTGTATACAACACACTTGATGTATCTGTTTTGTTAGCAGCAGTAGTTACATATAGTAGTAGTTATTTGTTTATCTTTTTTTAATTTCAAGTAACTGATACGTTTTGCGTTTTCCATCACATCGATTTGTAATATAGGTTGGCTGCAATAAATAATAATTATGCGTATTGTATTGCGATATATATGTATATATAATGTTGTTGTTCCATCACCGCAAAACGATTTGGGTCACGAAAAAATGTTTTGCTTGTTAATTTTGCGGGCACACCACCGCCGTCGCCGCAAACCCAATTCCACATTTCGAATTTCATTTTTTAAACATTCCCAACCTCATTCTATTAATTTTTATTTAATTTATTTATTTCTAGTGATAAATAATGAATTTGAGCAATAATAAATCGTTAAAATTCGCAAAAATTACAAAACAAACCCAATTCTACATTTGGAATTTCATTTAAAAATTCCCAACCATTCGATTAACTGTTATTTTATTTAGATTTATTTCCAATAATAAATAATAAATTAACCTAAAGTTTTTCATGGAAGAGAGCCACCAATCGTTAAAATTTGTAAAAATTACTAACTTTGGGATTTTTGCAATAAAAACCACACTTTATTACCTTTTGTTTTTTGAATTTATACCCAACGATTGAATAAAAACAAAAATGAGTAAAGTTTTTCATGGAAATTAGTGTCAAACATTAAATCGTTAACAAACTCTAAGAATTGCAAAATATCTAAATTTAGGTTTAAATTTTAGTACATTTTTGCCTGACAAAAACTTTATTTTATTGACAAATTTTATTTATTTTTTGAATTTATTATCAATAATTGCAAAAAACTAAACTAATTAAAACTTTAAATCGTTAAAATTTTGCAAAAGTTGTAGAATATCTAATTTAATAGATTTTTGAGTGACGAAAACCTCAATTTTGGATAGTGACCTTGACATATTTACGTACAAAATCGCTAAAAAACATTACATAAAAAAGAGAGTAAAAAATGTTACAATTATGACAATTCAACAAATAAATCTAAGTCATGTTTAATTAATCGCCTTGGCGATACTAGGTTGCCTATATAGTAAATCAATGTTGACCTTGACACATTTTCTCAAACAAATTTTCTATAAAAATAGCATTTTAATGAAAAGCAAGCAAAAAATAAATCTAAATCGTTTTTAGTTTATCCCCCTGATGGGGATTATGTATACTGGGTTGCCTACATGCAATAATAAATCAACAGGGTGTGCATTGAGTATTTAATGTTGACCTTGACACATTTTCGTTCGTACAAATTCACTACAACAACAACAACAACAACGAAAAAAAAAGTTGTTGCATTTTAACGTTGAAATGAATAAATAAAAAAAAGTGGAAACACAAAATTGCGCCAATTACGCTCGCGCTAATAATAATTCGACTTGGGCAAGCAGCGTATCCAAAGCGCATGTAAATGCTTGATGGTAATATTGGTGGTGGTGGTGGTTGTTGAAGCCGCGCATTATAACAATAATAATAACAATAATAATAATAAAGCAGCAGTGATGTAACCGCACGAAAACAAAAAGTAGAAAAAAAACGACGACGCTTTGTTCAGGCAAAAAATTGCTTAATTATAAAATGAAATGAATAATAACGTATTATACATTATACTATTTTTTTTTCGCTATTCTATTCCATTGTGCGTATAGTATTATATTCCATTTTGTTTAGGCGGAGAGAGAAATAAAACGCACACGATGACACACAAACGATCATTGTTGTTGTACAAATATTCAATTATGTATTGCGATAATATTTGTCAAAAATTTCAAAATCACCACCCCATATATATTCACTCGCGACCACAAGAATCCAATCGCTTTTTCAAACTTACCGCCACCTTATGGAATATGCGAAAATGTGTGTATACCATTCAAATAAGGCATACTACTAATTAATTACTAGATATTCGTAGTTGGCGTTGTTTATTCGCTTGCAGATGATCGGATTCTTGTGGTCGCGGGTGTATATGGTTGTTATGAAAACACACATTTTGTTGCGCCATCTACTAATTGTAATTAATAACTGCTTGGTTGTCATGGTGTTACTAAAATAATTGCTGATTCAAATTCACCACCCTATATATGGTTGTCATAGCAATGCTATCTTTGTTGATGCATCCACCAATTGCAATTCATAACTAATCGGTTGTTATGGTGATACTAAAATAATTGTTAAGTCACAAACACAATTTTCGTTGATTCATCCCCCAATTGCAACTCATAACCAATCGGTTGTCATGGAGACGTTAAAATAATGGTTGATTTATGCGCCGATTGTGATTAAATTTGACATTTCGTAATCTCGTGCCATTTTATATGGTAATGAAAAGAAAGTTACGTATTATTATTATTATTATTATTATGACTTTATGTGTTTTTGTTTTCGGACACAATTATATTACATTACAACGCTGAAATGAAACGTAACAATATATATATTGGCAGGAAGCGGTAATTAATTGTGTGTGTCAAAATGTGTACTACATTAATGTTAAAAAAATCAAAAATAATACACCAATGAGAAATCAATCAGTTGTCATGGAAATGCAAATAATATTTATGCATCCGCCAATTGCAATTGACACTTGATCGGTTGTCATGGAAACGCAAACATTGTTTGATTCATCATGGAAATATCAAAATTGTTCATTTAAATTGAAAGAAGTACCATTCTAAAATAATACATCGGTTGTCATGGAAACATTAAATTTCTTAATCCACCCACCAATTACATTTAATAATTGATTAGTTGTTATGGAAACGCAAACATCATTTTTTGTTGTTTCGCCAATTATAATGCCCAAAAAAAGAAAACGAGATTTCTAAAAAAATTTCAAAATTTATATTTACTAGTTCTTTTTTTTGTTATTTTGGTATGTGAAATTTATGGCAATTTATTATTTGCGTTCCGTAAATATATTATATTGTAGTAGTGTATATAGTAATATGCGCTAGAAATCGATAAATCGCACAAAATGAGTATTAACTTTTGACATTTCGCTGTTTATAATAATATTTATGCCGTAATCGCACAACAACGAACACATTTTTGTGTTTTGGGCACGGGGAGAGCACGGCACGCGGCGCGGACGAAGAGAAATTCTATATCTATCCGAAAGTGGAAAACGCTTTGAAACGGTCACACCGATTATTCTTGCATTATGAAAACACGCCGATTACGTAATATTTCAAATGAACTAGTGTAGTACATAGGTATACTATATAACTATATAGCAGTAACGAGATTGTTATACGACGATAATCAAGTAGCTGCTGATAGTAAATTAGATGATGGTAACCATGACAACAACACTGGATGTGATAAATACGCAGGGACGGCTTCAGAAATACGGATTATAATTGAATATATATATAATTTCATAACCAATTTAATTCCATCATTAGTTAATTCGCCCATTGTGAGGTTGGCAATGCTGTATTCCTAAATGTTCCTCACATTTTCACCAAAAAACAAGATTGGCAATGCTGTATACAATTGTTTGCATTAGCCGATATCAAATGACACTAATTCTCCGAATAAAATTTTAAGTCTTCGATATTGTGTCAATGACTTTAATGGAGAATTAAATCTTAATTGAGCATTAAATATGATTATGAAAAAAATATAACAGAAATCTACGTGTTATACGTCGAGATATATGTTCTTTATGAGATTCAAGAAGATTGTAAATGCTGTATACAATTGTTTTCATTAACCGATATCAAATGACACTAATTCTCCCATTAACATTTTAGGTCTTCGATATTGTGTCATTAACTTTAATGGAGAATTAAATTCTAATGGAGTATTAAATATGATTATGAAAAAATATAACAGAAATCTACGTGTTATACATCGAGATATATGTTCTTTATGTAAGATGTTATTACAGCGTTGTTGAAAATAGCAGAAAACGTATAAACAAGCGCAGGCAGGCGTGTGCTGTAAATATTAGCAAGGAATTACGTAAAAAAAGGGCGCAATTTTCGCATATACACATACATATACCTATGACATTTAAAAAAGCGCGCTGCCGCAGATTTATTACAATTTGCGCGCGTGAGCTATGCGAGATTGTGCAAAAACAAACGCCGCAAATCGAGTGGAAAATTCGAAGACGACGATTTTTCGCATTGCTGCGATGATGGTGGTGAAGAGAAAGCCGGCAGCAAACGAACAAAAAATATATAATATATATATGTATATGGCAATTTGCGAAAATGCCGCGCGCGACCTTGACGCGCTGAATGATGATGATGATGATGATGATGCATTGTAGAACAATACGATGCCGGCGTCGTCTTCGATTTTTTCCGCTGCGAAAATTACGCCACAACAACAATCCGCTGTTAATTGGAAAAAAATGTTCAGAGTCGAAAATCACAGTATTGCCATAGTTATCACACACACACTCACACACA
Source organism: Adinopsis sp. GC000173 (assembly GCA_030264715.1). Classification (NCBI taxonomy): domain Eukaryota; kingdom Metazoa; phylum Arthropoda; class Insecta; order Coleoptera; family Staphylinidae; genus Adinopsis; species Adinopsis sp. GC000173. The sequence goes on from JARJDW010013759.1 coordinate 6,294, forward strand.
AATACATCATAGTGAGTTAATAATACGTTGAAAATCAACAAGTTGTCATGGTTACCACATACAGCATGTAGATGATTGGTTAATAGTGCATTATGAGTTTTAAAAAGGGTACAGTTGGACTAAATGTCGTATATCATTGGAGCAAAATGATTTTAATTGATGAAAAATAAACTTTTGCACCTTTAAAAATGTTATTACGTCTCTGTCGATAAAATAAAAAAAAATATCAAAAAGTTGTCATGGTTGCCACATGCAATATGCAGGTGATTTTGGTGCTGGTGCATTAAATTTGACGCGAAACAGATAAAGTTGAACGAAATATTACATTAATGTTGGAAAATCCTTATTTTTGTAGTAGATAAAAAGTCTGAAAGCAAGTCCATAAGATGTAAAAATTAACGAGTTACCATGGTTAAGTTATTGTTGATACACAACACAAAACAATTGTTTTTACTATACTTATAAATGATTTTAATGAATCAAATGTACAAATTTTCCAATATTAAAAATTATGGATACGTCCCTGTCCACGAGATGTGAAAATCAACAAGTTGTCATGGTTACCACATACAGCAAGTACCTCTGATTGGTCAATGGTGCATCAATTTTAGCGCGAAAAGGGCAGAGCTGGATTAAATGTCGTATTAATTATTGCAAAATAGCCGACGATAATAAATATTCGCTTAATAAATATAAATATTGATTTTATAATTAAATAAAACTTATTTTTTATTTCGCTGAATATTTTTGATTGATTTCGAAGTGGATAAAAATAGCGTTCGCTCCAATTACTGTGATACGAAAATAAAAAAAAAATAAAGCAAAGCAAAGGCGGCCGCGGCCGGGGGAGCCTTGAAACATTTTTGCCATAATAAATTTATATTAGATGTGTGTGTAGTAAAATGTAGTATCATTGCCATTGGGTCAGTATGCCAGCATAATACACACACACTAATAACATTGCGCGCGTTCGAATAAATCAGCGATTTATTAATAGAAGTATGGTATGTGCGACGGACGGCCCACCGATGCTCGATTGTTTTTCACGTGGCGCGGCGCGAAAAATGGATGAATGATGCACGCGCGTGCAAAAAAACAAATAAACATACACAAATATGTTAATAATAATAATAATAATAAAATGTGTGCTGCTGGCGCTTGCGTTTTGTTTTCCCATTCATGCATCTCTGTATGTATATCTCGTTGTACATACATAGAGCACCTACCTAGTTCGTTTGCTTTCCGATGGAATGGTATGGCAGAGCTGTGTTGTAGCTGTTGCGCTGCTACGTCAGCATCGTCAAGGATGATGATATTGCCACCACGTGATTGGTCACCCTGGCCTAGTTTCAAAATAACGCCATGGCAGGTGCTTATACAATATTATTATTATTATTATTGTGTATATATTTCTATCTTCTACTATTGTTAGTTAGTTGATTGGAGAGTTTTAATATCGCGTCCCGCTCCGCGCGCGCGTTTGGTATCGTATCGACACCGCCTGCCTGGCCGCTCTGTCGTAATTGATAATTATAACTCAATTAGTAGTAAAGCGTGGAAGAGATTTATACGCGTGCGACATCTTTACGATGAATGGCAGAATTAGTTTAGGAAATATGCAACCCAATCTACAACAAAATTTTACTCTTCACGCGATTCAATTTTGGATGGGATTTTTTTCTTCATTCCTTTTTTTTTGGCAAATGGCCGAACATTTCAGAAAAATCCACGTCCAAAATTTAATGTTTAAAAATCGCGCCGAAGATGCTAAAAAAAATAATTTGGTCTCACTAAAAAATTTGATTTATTTTGATTTTTTTCTATTTTTCTAAACAACGATCTTGAAACAGATTTTAATGAAAAATATATTCTTCGCATTAAATTGACTACAAGATTTTGGCACCAAAAAGCCACCAGACACACACACAGACACACGCAAATAAATAAAATACTTAAATTTAATTAATTGAAAGGAAATGGCAACAATGACATTTCCCAGTTTTTTTTTGGATTATGGGCCTTATTAAATGCGCCGCGGCGTTTTACAGCCCTCGCGCTTTTGATTTTTATCATTTTTTTCTAATACGTCTGTTATCGAGAGAACCCTCATCTTCTCAAAAATAAGAGTGATTTTTTAAAACTAAGCGTGAGGGTGGTGAAACACGGCGTATTCAATAAGACCCCAGGTTTATTTGTCTTAGTCTTAATTACTGTTGATTATTATTTCATGAAGGAGCACTAACACGTATCGTCATCTACTAGTAATCAATACGAATATATAATAATTTTTATTAATCAATACAGTGAATGCCTTATTGTCACTATTAATTGTTTCATGAAGAAGCGGTAACATGTATCGCCATCTATTAAAAATTTAACATTATAGATGGACCACTCGGAACATAACATTAATTTTTTTTTCATTTTATTTCTACTACCAAGTAATCAATACCAAAATATTGTAATTTTCATTTCTTAATACAGAAAGGGTCTTATTATCACTATTAATTGGTTAATGAAGAAGCACTACTAGCACGTACTGCCATCTACCAGTAGTAATCAATACAAAACTAGTATAGTCTTCATTAGTCAATAGTGAGACCTTTATTGGCACTATTAATTGATTAATGAAAAAGACCTAATTGTACCGCCATCTACCAGCAATCAATATAAAAATACTATATTTTTCATATAACTTAATACCACTATTAATTGTTTAATGAAGAAGCAGTAACACATACCGCCATCTATTACCAATCAATCACACCGCGTGTATATGTGTTAACAACACACATTCATTATTTTCGCTAATTAATTTGTTTTTTTTTCATCTTCTCTTGTTCGCTAGGATGTTTACCGCAACAACACAACGATTATATAAAATTCGATCTGTTCTTCAGATGTTGTTTGTGTGTTGTTTGGTTTCGCAGCCTTGAAACGGTTAATTATAATTATAAGCAGCAGCAGCAGCGATTTCGAGATTGTGTGTGTGTATTTATATCTAATCTACTACAATGTTTTTTTGTGTTCGGGCGAAGTTACGCGGCTATTAAAACATGATTACATTTTTCCATAATTTTGCACAAAAATTCGGATGTGGATTTTCTTCGGCGTTGCATAAAATCGTGTGTAACTATAAGTATATCACGAAGCCAGGACCGGATTCACCAACAGATTCATTAATGAATAGATTATTGTTTGTCTTTTATTGGCTGCTCTATTAATTGATTCATGAAATAGCGTTAATTATACCGCCATCTAACTACTATATTTAAAAATATTATAATATTCATTACTCTCTCTACTACTCCTATGTGTCTTCAGTTAATGTGCTGGAGTACCAGTTGCATATGAACTATAGATTCCTTGTCTTCAAGTTGAAACTTATTTCTTCGTACAGATAATTGACTGTCTTTAACTTCGCCGACAATCAATTTCTGTGACTGCAGTTTAATGTCATACCCAGGACAGAATAGCAATAACCGCACCTCGGATAAACCTCATTGGTTACGGTATCGCTAATGTTACTATCTACATCAGTGAGACCTTATTTTATTATCACTGTTAATTATTTAATGAAGAACTAGTAACACGTACCGCCATCTATTATCAATCAATCACACCACTGTTTTTTGCTCGACTTTTTTCGCTATTTTTACCACTTTTTGCTGTTTTTTAGAGTCAGAGCAAAGAAAAATAACAACAAAATAGCAAAAAGCATGACAAAAAATATTAAAAACAGCGAAAATCATGCAACAAGTTGTAAAAAGAATGAAATTTGTTGTGTATTTGTTGTAAATTTTGTCTAGCTAGGCTCTAATAAACGCCCAAGTCCGGCACTGCGCGTTGCGATTTCATTTTTCTCCTTTGGGCGCGATTGTACGATTAAAATCGAATTTGCGATTGATGATTAGCGGCCACGACGACCACGACCACACGACACAATGCCTGTTATTAATTTAAATGCACAGTGGTGTATAGGCAACCAAGCAAACAATAGCATAATTATCGTTTTTATACATTTGTAATTGTTTGTAATGTTTAAGCGAGCGCGCCCGGATTGCGAAATAATCCGCGCGCGTCCTTCCTTCCTAACGCACTCATTAATTACCACATAACTACAAAACGAATGAAAAAAAAGTATAAGAAAAACAAAAAAGAATTGGAGGCAGCCAAACGGGCCTATCAGCGCCAAATACATTTATAGCGCGCACATATAATACAATATATTTGTAAATCGTTAAGTTAGTGTAAATGTCATAATATTATAAAAGACAATGTGAAATTTTAATTAATTTTTACGCAACGATAAATAAAAACGAATGCGATCTAT
>JARJDW010013764.1:0-10484 GCA_030264715.1 Adinopsis sp. GC000173
CGGTAACACCATTTTATTTAGAAAACGATAGTTTAATTTAAAATTCTCAATACGTAAGTCGATATTATATTATAAAACGGTTCTTATGGTAATATTTACTTGGTCCTTCGAAGTGTCCATCACAGTCTATTAATGGCCAACCTTAGTTTTCTAATAATAGCACCCATTTTTTAATTAACATTCTGAAGGATCAGAACATTTTACGTCTAATATGTGATCTCTCAGAATTTAAATTAAAAAATGTGAGGTACCTTTAAAAAAATGAAGTTTGCCGATGGTCAACTCCATTTTTTAAAGGAACCTCACATTTTTTAATTGAAATTCTGAGAGATCACAAATTAGACGTTAAATTTCCTGATCTTTCAGAATTTAAATTTTAAAAATGGGTGGTTTTATTAAAAAACTGAGGTTGGCCATTGATCGCCCATGATGGACATTTCGAAGGATCAAGTAAATATTTTGGGGTTTGGCATTTTGTTACCATTTTGTTGTATGGGAAAACTAGACATATTGGACGACTATAGGAAGGTATATGTTGAGACGATTTTTTATATTTGTTTCAATATTTAGTAAAAAAGAGTAAACTGATTTCATTAGAAATTTTAAATGAAAAAATTTGCTTATTTAATTTAGGTGAAGCCAAAGTTTTACACCTACAGCATTTTAAATTATCAGGATCGGAAATATTAACACTTATTAGATTTTTTACCGTTTTACTAGGTGATTTAATACCAAAAAATAATCGTATGTGGAACTTATATATTTTACTCAAAAAAAAAACTAATTTTGTTACATCGCCTACATAGTTACCAACTGACATCCAACACATCTTAATTAATTGAAGATAACATAACTTAAAGTACATGCAATATTCAAAAGCAAAATGCATAACTCATGCATTCTCACTCGATTTGCGGGGATGCCATAGATTACCACAAATTATAATAAATATAATAAATATTTTGGGTTTTATAAAAAAATTGTATTGTATGTTTTTTACAATGTACTGATTTCTTTTTATTTATACCGGATACCATCAATTTGGCTTTCATCCGTTTGCAATCATTGTTTTATAAATTATTTGTCAAATTCAATATGTTCTTAGTAGTAAAAACCACAAAAGTTTTTGTTTAGCGCATGCGTGATATAGTTTTTACTGCGAGATTGATAAATAATTTATAAGACAATGAAGGCAAACTATTTAGGTATATTGTAAAAATTGAATTAACAATTACAAAATACGATGTTTATTGTTTTCTATTTAAATTTAAATTTGGCGTATTAACTCGAGTATCCACCGTACCATCTATATGCAATACTAATTCGTATAGAATAACGACAATTCTTAAAACTATTTTAATAGATGATTCATTCTACTGTCATAAAAATTCTCCAATATAATTTGAAATGTCCCTTATGCAAAACAGTTATTAGAAAGTGGCAATACCTCTTCGGAATTAAACAAAATAAGGAATAGAGTTTTTGTGCGGTACATCAGCAGTTGCCATCGATTGAAGATGACTCATAGTTAAACAATTACCAATGGAGCGAACAGCCAAAAATTATACCAGTTTTGAACAAGAACTATTAGTAAAGGTAGTTCTTGCCCAAAAGGATGTAAAAGAAAACAAAAAAACTGATATTACCAGCGATTGAAAAATTAAACCCGAAAAAATGATTTGGAAAGAATAAAATGAGGGTCATACACCTAAACGTGACCAACGAAGATTACAACAACTAAAAAAATGATATCAAACAATAAAAAGAAATGCACGCAAGAATAATACTGAAGAAAGGGGATACTTTTTTGTTTGTTTTTAAACACATTGTTTAGTTAGAACGGTATAAAAGTGGAGGAGGAATGTTTAGATGTAATATTTGAGGCATTGAAATAAAATTATTTGTAAATTTAAAAACACAATTAACTCCAGACACTAATGCATACGACAGTAGTGCATTATTTTGTATGAATTAAAAAAAGATTTAATTAAAACATATAATTATATAGAGCATTTTTCGTGTGCAATGGTCAGCAAAATTATGAGTTTAAAACATTGAGAGTTTGCAACCCGCAACACATATTCCGAAAATTATCGAAGAATAACAAAGGGTTTATACGTACTTATTTATCCCATTTGTGCAATTTGTAAATAAACTTTTCGATTTGAAATTTTTTTAATGGGTTTGGATTGGGAAAACAATTTTTTTGACAGTGCTATACTCGTTTACAGTCGGGTGTCATCGAAGCTTATTTGTTCCACTGTCAAAAAGAATTGCAAACATTTAATGTTTTCCCATCATATTTTTGCTGACTATTGTATGCGGAATCAGCTCTATTTTTACGAGTTTTGGGTTCTTTATGCAGTTTCTAAATTCAAAGTTTTTTTTGGCATGAGAGAATCTTCCAAATCAAGAATTGTTGAGCGAAATACCATCAAAATCCCATAGTAGTAAAAAATGAGTTTTATCAAGAGTTTCAAGTTAAAGTAATAAAGGATAAATATTTGGAAAGCTAATAAATTAGGACAATGTAATAAAATTGGCCCAGTTAGGAAAAGAGAAACAAGTTATAGAGCAACTACAAATTTTATTTTATTTATTTAAAGAAGAGGCAGAGTTAAAAATTAAAAAAGAAATTGAAAATGATAATGAAAAATCATAATAAATTATCATTTAGCAAATAAACAAAAAAATATTATCATTATTATTATTATTACCTAAGTTATAATTAATATATTTCTTATTCCATTTAGACCATATTGCTGTTTGGCAGTTTTCTTTTTAGTGTAAAATCCGAAATGTAGACATTTATGGAAGTTATTAATTTTTAACAATTATTACCTACAATCGGTCAGCCAACAAATATCAAAATTCATGATCATATTTAAATTAATGAACAATTTTCCAACAAGGCAGTATTATTTTGTTTTGTCAATATTATTTTTCCTTTCAATAAAAAAAAAACGTCTAGACGATAACATTTATTGTAATGATTAATTTATATTAATCTTTACTTACAGTCAACAAACATATATATATATATATATATATATAGAATTCATGTTCATATTTGAATAATTAAACAATTTTCCAGCAAGGGCAATTTTATTTATTTTGCCGCTTAATTTCTGCCTTTCAATAAAAATCGTCTAGACTAGATGTTAACATTTAATCATTAATTTATGTTTATCTTTGCCGACAGGTAGCAAACAAATTTATATATATTCATATTCATATTAAATTATTTAGAATTCTGTCATACCCAAAATATTTATTGGTGGCACTTCATTCTTTCTGAATACTCAAAAGGTATAGTTTGTGTGCTTTCGACCAATTTGCTATAAATTTGAAAAAATTATCTGCAGTTGTTAACTTGTGAGGGACGATAGTATTATCAATTTCCAAAATCACTTAAATATAAATATAATTTTTTGATTGTTTTTACTTATGAAGCTTCAAGGTAAAACAAAAGTTTGTTATAATGTATCATTGTTTTAAGTAATTTTAGGTGTTAACCTTTTGCAAGAACCCATACATACATTAAGATTCTTTTGTTTATTTCAAAGTGATAACTTATTAAAAGATATTCTACAATTCATTTTTCATCTATTTACATTTTTTGTTTTAACGTGCGGTTGTTTTGGATTTGCCGTAAAATCAATAAGTTGGCGTTAATACAAATATGATATAACATTGAATTATACAATAATAATTTGCAGGAGAAAATAAGTTGCAATTAGCTATTATTGACATAGCAGCCATCATTTCCGGCTTATATTATTTTGTTGTATTGATATACATATCATCTACATTATATAAAGTTATATTAATTTCACAAAAGTTTGAAGAATTAGAAAATAACTTTTCATACGTTGGAATATACAATTTAAGTAAAAAATTGAATCATTATTTTAAATTTATTTTCAAAAACCTAATGAAGTTATTCATTGGTATGATTCTGTCTTATTATATGGTTATAAATTTATATTATGGTTGTTTTAATGGATGTATATCTTTTGTGGATTTTGTAATTTGCAGGCAATGAGAGTGTTAACTGTTTATAAACGTTAGTTTATAATTTTAGGATTTGCCATTTAATTACGATACATTTCCTATAAATTATGTTATTTTTATAAGTCATATGTATTATGGATCCAATGGTGTCATATTTTCACTTCTATTATTTGCATTAGCTTGTTGCGCACTCAAACTGATGAGAAAGGAGATGGAAAATTTTAAAGAATATGTCAGACAAATCATGCATATTACGGAGCAAACCGAACAAAAATTATATTTGAAAAATTGTATCTGTCGCCATAAGATTATAATTGAGTAAACACGTATAGTATAGAATAGATTATTTATCAAAGTAATATTTTTAATTTTAGGACATTTCAGCTTTGCCGTGATTGGATAGATCCAGCAATGTTTGGCAGTATACTTGTCAGCGGGATTTTAATTCCGCTTGTTATTATAAAAGAAATTAAAATGGTTTTTATATACAATAATGTTTTAATATACCGTATGTTCAGTAAGTTCGGCAGCACCCTTTTATTTTTAAAACGAAGCTTCCATTAAAAATTCTGAACACGTAGGTTGATATTATTTTTAAAAACGCATTTGATAGTGATATTTACTTTGTCCTTGGAAATGCCCATTATGGTCTGCCGATGGACAACTTCATTTTTTTAATGGAACCCCCCATTTTTTAATTGAAATTCTGAAAGATCAAAACATTTTACGTCTAGTCTGTGATTTGTACGCAATTTTTATTTAAGACATCGGAGATACAGCTCGTGTTCAATAAGTCCGGCAACACCCTTTTATTTAGAAAACGATAGTTTAATTAAAAATTCTAAAGATATAAAATGTTGTGATCTTTCAGAATTTCAATTTGAAAATGGGGGGTTCCATTAAAAAAATGAAGTTGTCCATCGGCAGACCATAATGGGCATTTCCAAGGAGAAAGTGAATATCACTATCAAATGCGTTTTTAAAAATAATATCGACTTACGTGTTCAGAATTTTTAATTAAAGCATGGTTTTCAAAATAAAAGCGTGTTGCAGAACTTAGTGAACACACGGTATAATATATTATCATTAAGTAAGAATATATTCTTATTCAAATATATGTTAAATTTTTTTAGGGACTTGATGCCGGCAATGTATTACATATGACTTGTTACATTCTTTTTGTAACATTTTTCTCTATGTGTGGAGAAGTACTTCAATGCGATGCACTAATTTAATAATACAATTTTAGTAATCATTTTAACGAAATATATTGTAGAATGACGAAGTACAAATGGAAATATTTCATTGCGTTGATTGGACTAATGTAGCACTAGCTAAAGATATGGCATTCATGATGATGTACTTGAACAGACCTTTCACGTTTTCTGCTGGATTCTTTAAAGAACTTCGTGCACCAGTGGCACTAGGCGTTAGAACAATAAATATTTATACCTAACCTGAATTAACTTTTTTTAATGCAGGTCTTTCAATACTCGTATTCAATAATGACTTGCATTTTAAATATTCATACTAAATGAATTCAAGAAAAGAAGCACATGTTATATAATATATTAGCAAGTGAAATACACTTTACGCACTGACTTGTTGTCACTTAAAGGTATCACTTTTGTTTAGTAAACTGGTTTTATTTGATGGGCAATGACTTTCAACCAATGTGTGAAACAAATAGCATTGTATTAAATTAAACGCGTGTATTTTATAGGAATAGGCGTTTAAAAGGGTAGATTTTGCAAAATGTTACAACTGAATGTAATAAAATATAATGGTTTCTGATTAAAAAACAAGTTTAATAAATGTTTTCCAATTTTTTCGGTAGATTATGAATCTTAACAAAACAAATGGGCGTTTCCATTTGAAAAACAAGGTTGATATCGAAATAACTATGAAGCTGGCTAAAAATAATTAGTACAATTGGATTTCCCCCTTCATTTCAAACAACTTTTATTCAGTCATATCTAATTCATTAGTTTTTTCTAAAAAAATCAGCAAACGTTTCGTGAACAAATACAATTTCATCTTCACTTGCTAAAATATTGCTTATAAATCCGATTTGTATTAATTCATAATGATCTAGTGAAGGTTTAAAATCTTTTTCTGCAACTTTTTATCACAAAGATTTCGTTGAAATTTTTTACATTATTTAAAAAAAATGTTTTTCAAACTCTTTTTGTCCGCTTAAATCAAAATCTTTAATAGAATATAAATAATTTATTAAATTTTGTAACTGGTCTTCATACGATTTCCGGGTAGTTATCATAACATTGTATTTTTTATTAATGCCTTAATGAACGTGTTAGTTTTTTCTATCACATCTTTGCCACTATAAATTACTTCGTCATATCCATCTAATAGAATATAAAAGTGCTCTTGTTTAGTGAATTGTATCATTGCTTCGTAAATTTTATCATTTTTATATTTTAAACAATGTTTGAAAAATTCTTTACATGTTAAATCATCATCATCATTTTTAGAAATGTTTATATTTTCAAAACTTCTAGATATTATTGTACATACATACCTTTCGCGCGGACGATGAGCATAACGAATTAGTGCACGACTTTTACTTCGAAGTGATGCCGGGAGCTGTCGTCGGCGAATTCTGCTCATCGCTGATCGTCGTAATCGTAACGGTGCCCGTTTTGTCGTATTCGTAGTGGCGTTGGCGGTGTTCATATTGTCGACGGTGGCAGCCACGGTGGCGGGTGACGCTTGTTGCTGCTGCTTCTCCGTATTGTTTGGTTGGTGGCAGCTGTGCGGCTGATGGCGGTGTGGGAACAGTTGTTGTCGCAGTTTGGAGCGCATCGGCCGTCGAATGCGAAAATGGGCTGTTGGCGTGGGCAAATAAAAATTATAATTGGTCTAAACTAATTGCAATTAAAATTAATTATTTCGTGAACTAATTATCAATATATTTTTGTTATCATTTTCAAGTGTTTAATGATTGATTCGCCTAATTATATATAAATGCAACATAATTATTATGCAACTACATTCACTAAAATGCAACGCATTCTTGCTCTACTCCTTTCATTGTTTATAAACTGTACGGCAAGTAGTATCATCTAATCGTAAGTATATCAATTAACAAATATTTCGTTTGCAGTCATCGGTGGAGTAGAATACTCCGACAGCAGTAAGTCATCATCAATATCATTATTAAATATTTTGAACTACTTTTCATTCTTATAGATCCCTATGCATGGGGTGAGACATGGCCGCAGTGTAACGGCAACCGCCAATCGCCGATTGATATTCAAACAAGCGTCACCGTCAGCCGGGAGCCGGGCAGCGACATGTACTATTATAACTTCGATAAGAGCTACGACAAGGTGCACATATACAACAATGGCCATTACGGTAATAATATAACAATACTTATCTTATACGTGGTTGGGCTGAAAAGTTTCGACAATCATCATCTTTTTATTTGCATTTCTTCATCAATATTTTATATTTAACACCACTTTTTATTATTTTCTGGTTTGAAATGTGTTGCATAAAGACAACATTGTTTTTTACATTTTAAAAATTTTGCCTCTTATCACAATTTTTGCGTCTTTTTCTTTAATTTACCGCTTTTTTAGATTTTTTATTGTTTTTTGTTTTTTCTTTGAGTTTATTTACAAAATTCAAGATAAAACAATTGGCAGGTCTCACAAATAATATTTATTATACCCATACAACACTTTTGCAATATTGTTTTTGCAATGCTGCTGCAATGTTGCTGCAACATTGCAAACACAATCATTGCATTACAATGTTGCTGCAACGTTGCTGCAATGATGCGATGCAATCATAGTTAGGCAACTCTCCCAACATTGTGGGAACATTGCGAATGCAATGTTGTTGTAATGATGGGAATGCAATGTTGCTGCAATCATAAAATGCAACGTTGCTGCAATGATGCGAATACAATGCTGCTGCAATGATGCGATGCAATGTCTAGTTAGGCAACTCTCCCAACTTTGCGTTACAACTAAACAGTCATCATCAGGATAATATGTCAAATTCCTTAACTCCACTATTTATATAAAACTATGACAAATAGGTAACAGATAGCAAAAACAAAAACAAAACAGAATTCATGGAAAATTGGAATAAAGGTTTAGATTAATAATTCAATGAAAAGCCAGTCACTTAGATCCTCTTGCTCATTCATTACCTTGTTACCCGAATTGAACGCTTTTTTTATTTCCAGAGCTTCCAAGAAATTGAGTTTCTTACCTTTTTCACAAATATGTAAAATTGAAAAGTTATTACCAGTTAAAGTATGGTTAAATTTAAATATATGTTTAGCGACGTTAGATTTATTATATTGAAAATTTTTGAAGGCACCGTGATGTTCTTTAAGGCTCACCAAGTGATGGCAAACAAACTATTTTATTATCCTGAGTTTATTTATTAATTTTTTCACAGTTTCTTTGCAATTTTTGAATGTTTTCGTATATTTTTTGCCAAAATATCAAATTAACCAAAAGTTTTTCAAAAGTTGAAAATTTGCAGAACAAAATGCCAAACAAGAACCACAAAAATGCAAAGTTTAAAAAGACTTCAAACATGTAGAAAATCCTGTAAAAACTGCAAAAAGAAAATGAAAAATTGTGAAACTTTTTGTCCGACCACTCTTGTGAAAAAAAATGGTAAGAAAGAACCACATAATGCAAAAAACGCAAAATTTGAAAGAGAAAACGTAAGAAACTTGTAAAACTGCAAAGAATTATATAACTTTTCAAACCACCATTATATATTAAAAAGAAAATCGAAAACAATTGACAACTTTTTGATTTTTTCTTTGTGTTTAGTTGGAGCGCATTTGTGCGACGACGAAACCGATCCGCCAACGATAAGCGGAGGCTTTCTCAACAACACGTACATCTTCTTTGACATGAACTTCCACTGGGGCTCGGAGCACACGCTCAACGGCAGACACGCACCGATGGAACACCATCTCGCCTTCTACAACAGCGAGTACGGGAGCGCCGACGACGCGATGTACTACAGCGACGGCATCGTCGGCCTGGAGATTTTCTACAACGATGTGGGCACTACAAACGCTTACCTAGCTAAATTTGTGGACCAAATCGATAACATCGAAACGGCGAATACCGAAGTGATCGTCGATAACTTCCCGCAATTCGCGAACTTTTTACCGGAAAATGTGAATAATTACTTCATGTACGAGGGATCGTTGGCGCATCCGGATTGTAGCGAAGCCGTCACATGGATTATATATCCGTGGTCCGCTTACGGATCAAGCTATCAAGTATATAGTATAAACAGTCATGTTCTTATCATAGTGAATATCAACTAAGTTAAATGTTACGACCTTTGTTCACTATAAGATGAACATTTTTTTACATCTTTTTCAAAAATTTTATATTTATATTGTATATTTTTCGGAACTTTTCACATTTTTTGTTTTTTTTTTGCTCATATAAATTGCAAACAATGAGAAAGATTCTTAGTCAAAAAAAATCGCCAGAAAACTATGAGAAAAAGCTGCAAAATTGCAAAAAGTGAAAAACATCAAGAGCATAAAAAGAGCGAAAAATTGCCACAAAAATAAAAAAAAGACAAAAAATATCATATGTTTGAAAGGGATTTCAAAACTTTCTTTATTTTTTCATAAAAATGGTGAACGATTCTTAATAGTATAAAAAAATCGCTATAGAAAAAGTGCGATAAAAAAGCAACACATCCGCTTAAATAACCAAAAACAATTTTAAAACAATGACATATCGTCAATGATGATGATTTTTTGTTTTTCTAGTTTGACAAGTTCCAACAGATATGCAACGTCGACGGGGAGCCGATTCTTAACAACGAGCGGCCGCTGCAGCCGCTCAACGGGCGCACCATCACCCGAAAAGGTTTCGGGTTTATGTAAACGATATATTAAAAATTCTATAATAATAAAAAGATGATAAATCAAATATAATTGCGCTTTATTATCTACTAATCATCTGATAAACATAAAATATGATTCCATAATTGTTCGAAAAATGAGAAGAACTGTGTTCTTTTCGCTTTTCGCACAATTTTAATGAAAATCCTTAAACATTTTGATTTAAAATCTCTTGAAAAACCGATCTAACGTTAAAAAACGATTTGCGCCATTGAATTCAGCACACCTTAAATACCCTTATCCACTAGATACCCTGTTTGACAGAAAAAAAGGTACTCAATTTGAGCACAGTGTAATTATTATATCACCCAGGGCTTACAATACCGAACTAAAATCTGAATACCGGTATTTGAAATTTGAAATATCGGGATACCGGTATTGTTAATAAAAAATTTACTAGTTATATTTTTACTTATCTCAGTTGTTATATTGACTTGTTAACAAATAATATATGAAATCCAATAAATATTGTTCTGAAATGAGTAGATATTATTTATTTTATTACATAGAGAGTAGGAGTAGATAGATACAAAAAAACGTGCAA
>JARJDW010013769.1:0-26869 GCA_030264715.1 Adinopsis sp. GC000173
TTAAGTTCATTGTTCTTTTCACGCTGTTGAGCTAAGTCATTTACAACTTTCTGCTTTTCGTTGATTTCATCTTCTAAATTCCTTTTTAATATCTACAATTATATAACAATTAAATTGCGAAATGATTTGCACGAAGTAACAACTTACATCAATTTCTTGCTTAAAAATATTATTATCCTTACTTAAAATAACAACATCAGTTTTGTACTTTTCACAACTTTGAAGCTCGTTTTGTTTTTCTAAAATCTTATTTTCGCTATCTTTCAGCTTCCGTTCGAAATCTTCGCGACACGAGTTTAGTTCCAATTCGGTCTTTTCCAAAAACTTCACTTGCTTATCTACTTTAGCTTTCTAAATACGAAAATCATTAATTAGTGATCATACAAAACACTGCAAAATTTACCTCACGTAGTAATGCTATATGCTCCTCACGCAGCTTCAAATACTGCGTCTTAAATTTCTCTTCCTTTGCCTTTTCTATAAATAGATTCGAATCAAGATAAGATATTACTGTATAGATATTACTGTAAAATAATATTACGTTCATCATCCTGTTCATGCATCAACATAATACTCTGATTCAGCTGTTTCTCCTGAATCAACTCGCTCTCCTTGATTGACACCTGTGTTTCCAACGCCAAAATCTGCTCTTGCAATACATTACGCTCAGTTACATTTTTTTCATGCAGCGTTCCAACTTCAAACCTAAAAATTATTTACAATTACCTCTATCATTCTAATCGTAAATTTATCTAAAACTACTTTAATTTCTCACAATCCTCGCGCAAGCTCTTAATGAGATTATCACGTTCGGCGATCAAATCAAAATTAATCTGCGAACAACTATTCGATACGTGAGAGTTATTATCGAAGTGATCTGTCGCATCCGAAGTGTCAATTAAATTCGCCTCCATCGGCTCATCTTCTTCTTGCGGAACGTACACTTCCTGCGTAACGTATGTGCTAAAGTTATCTTGAAAGTTTGGAGGTTTCTGAAATGAAATAATTTCATGGCATGGCTGATTTACAACAAAAAGTTGCATTACTCTACCTCAGGTAAAGGAGAAACAGTTATTAAATTTTTGAAATAATGCATCATATTCGTATTGTGATAGAACTGTCGGAGCTGTTTGAATTGGTTGTGGAAACGAGCACGATGACCTTCCAATACATCATAGGGAACACACGAGTGTAGTTGAAACAATATTTTGACGTTGTGATCGTATAAACGTGATGCATCTTGAAGCAGAGGAATTATCGGAGCAAGTCTACATTGACCTTGCATTGTCATGGAGCTTGCTTTAGATAAGAATACTAAAAAAGTAGTGTTAGAGCAATTAAGCCGATTAGCAAACGCTTATTAAACATACTGGTCTGTTGCAATTCTAGAATCGTATCTAGATAGTCGAACATTTCCACTGACAGCTGAAAACTGTAAATAAAACAAATTACGTTTATGTACTGATACATATAGTAATGTATGGTAGTTTGATTAATTATGTTAATTACCATATATCGGGATTGTTAGCGCAGATGCTTGTTAAATCCTCGGTTGTTAAATTTAAATTTCCGGGGAATCGAGGATTCCGTCTGTGAAAGTCCAGTTTCGCGATAAGCACAGTCGTGTATTGTTGAATCAATTTCCCGTATCCGCCCTCTAAATGTTTCTGTAACAAAATCGTAACTGTACAGTGGCTGCTGGTAGGTAAGGAAGTGTAGAAAGCGTATACCCATAAATGTCCCAGATCCTCCAAATGCTTCCTGTGTTTTTGACTGTGCTCTATACACAGTGGATGTCCCTCACGTAGAATTTTGTGTAAAACATGACAGAATTTCCACGCGACGATCATGTCATCCATAACCGGCAGCCGGATCCCGATGCTCCAAAATATGACTGCACCTTGATGTGAGAATGTTCCAATAATCGCAGAACGTACATGTTTTTGCTTAACTGGTGATTCTTCCTTGTTGATGGCTTTGTGCAATGCAATGCTCTAAATAACCAAATCGTATAGCGCGTTAATAGCAACAACAATCGCGAAAGAAAAACTACTATTGTGCGTATTATGTGGAAAATTTATACATCGATAATTAAATTGTCATAGTTAATTATTGGATTGAAAGAATAATTTTATAACCATCACGTAACAAATTTGACTGGAGAAAAATTTCAATGTTTAACAACTCAAATTGAAAATAAAAACAATGCAATTGTTTTGTGAACCCATAGATGTTTTAAATATTTACGAGAAATGGATAAATATTGAATATTCTGTGAAAACATTTTTCGAATTACTAAACTGGCGCAATTCTGTAAACAAATATTTTTTAACTAAAACTAACTGTATTTGCGTAATAATTGAAAAAAACAACAACAACCAACATACACACAATTTTATTGTCGATAAAAACTGTACTTTATTATAATAATAAAAAGTTAATACCAGATGTGTAGTAATGAATTACTGAACCATTGAATAAATAATATTGTTAAGTAACCAGCAATATGGAAATAACATAGCAATTTAACAAGTTGTTTTTTTACACTATATATATTCATTGTAGAAAGTCTAATTTCCTTTGATAATTATTTATCAGCCAGCATGGGAATGGGCAAAAATTCAGCGCGTAAAATTCTCCACATATACATACAAAAATATATATTGTACAAAGCGATTATTATATGCTAATTTAAAGTTTGTAGATCACATCGCATCACTTACATATTTAAAATAATCTCTATCGGAAAAAGTTGGATCGCTCTCCATGCTTATATAGTTATGTACTTAAATTACTAATTTATTAATACAGTGAAAACATGCACACTGATCTGAAATTAATTGATTTTATATATAAATTTGTTGATGCAGTAGAATAAAATAAATTGTAAACGCACACACAATCAGCACATACAGCGGTTTAGTTTAGTATAGCAGCAATTCAACGCAGCTAAAGCTTGATTTTTATTTTATAGCAATAAATAAGTATATAGACCATATAGAAGCTTAAATCTTATCAATTACAATAGACCTTATCACCTATATTTTAATAAATTCAACGACTACCGATATATGTACACAATATTTTACATAACACAGTCATTGCCTGTATTTTCATATAAGGATGTTTAATTAATTGATGTGACTAATAATTAGCAAATGTTTGAATTATTTATAACTTGTGCAATGAAAACAAAACACTCTGTCACGTACTAATATGTCACGAAGCGAATTTTCATAACAAAGATATTTGCTAAATTAAAAAACTAAACAATTATCTTTTCATTATTTATGTTTGGATGTCTTAATTGTAAATGCAATAATAATTTGCATTACAACCAAACAATGAAAACATGTTTATGTTATCTGCTCATAATAATGTAGGTGTGATAAAATTCCACATAACGATTGCGAGAGTAAGTAAAAAACACGACAGTTTGCTAAAATTATAGAACATCGAGAGCAGCAGGAAGAGGCACAAAAAAACACCAGCAGCAGAGCACAAACATGTTGTGTTATGATGAAAATATTTACCTGTGCTTTCTCAAATTGTTCACGTTCGATCTCCAGACTAGTTTTGCGATTCTGTAACACTCGCGGTAATGATAATGATGCCATATTTATCACAAATTAATAAAATCAGAAAAAAACGATAACAATTAGGCTACACCCTCAAATAGGAAGATAAACACTACGACTCCACTCTACTACAGATCCATTCATATAATTATTCAATTCAAAGACTACATCTCCTTCTTCCACACATTGCGTTACACATAAATCACTTTCATTCGCATGAAGTTGGCGAGCTTTGCAATTTGACGCGCTATTTGTTTACACATTTTTTATTTGCAGCAATATATAAGGTTGGTTAACTCAACAGATAAAATTTTATTGAAATAGATAAAATATAATTAACAAAATAAAATTAATTATTATATAGAGACATCTTTTTTATACTAACTGTGATAAAGGCAACACCAGCGACATAGTAATGTAAGCATTTAGTTACGCTAACGTAGCATAGATGTAGATACTGTGGACATGTAATAGATTTTTTAAATTAGTTATTTTTATAATACTTGATGAAATTGTATATAATGGCTGTTATATACAATTTCTTAGTCTAATCACAAATCACAAGTGCATTATGTTTACTTTCATTTTATATATCATGTTTGATGCCATATGAGTTATTATAAAAGAAAACAGAAAATGGCTGTTTCTTCTGTTTTCTTTTCCGATTCTTATTTACATAAATCTCTGTTTCACTTAGATTCTAACGTATAAAACATTAATCATAATGTATCACAACTATAAAGCATTATTTGTACAAAACTTGCATAATCAAATGCAATGCGCGTTCATAACTCTATTGCTAATTAATACATTTTTCTTTTATAATTTATATGCTTAAAATTCTAAAGTTGTTAATAATAACTAAATGGTATAATTTTAATTAACGCACATTGCACGTTTATTGTTGAATTACATTTCCTTGTCATTTAATCCAACATTGGCTGCAAAACGTACAACATGCGTTGTTCATTCATTGTTAGAAATCTTGGTCAGTAAAACCAGCATTTTATTACTTAATTAAACATAGTACACATTAAAATGACACAATTTTTTAACTACTCAAACATCTTCCGGCGGCGGATTGGTCGCCACCTCCTGGTACTCCAAGTTGACATGATTGCTTTCCGTTCTCACTACGCCGTTCAATTGCACACCAATTTGATGTGTATCCCTCCAAGGTGTTGTCAGCACTTTGATTCTCTGTAATAAATAATCAATAACATTTGATATCTATTCTTGTAGTAAGGTAACACGATTGTTAAGATACAACCAAAAAATGTCATCTCGCTAGAAAAATATGATTTTACAGCAATGAGGGGTGGATGGTGCTAGTGTGGAGTTCCAATGGAGAATTAAACCTTAATTGTTGGATACTGAATCTTATTTTTAGAATGAAATGCGTGGATAACAACAATAATAACAAAGTAGGTTTGTTTTTTATCATTATATTCATGAACAAATGTATAGCCAATTAGGTTATCCAGATTATTGTCAAACAGCTATTGAGGTACAATCTGTCAATATTTTTTTGAAGAAAGAATAGCTAATTTTAGTAAATCTAATATTTATGAAAGTTAGAATAATCTTCAAAAGATATCGCAAAAAAGTATGTATTTAGGAAAAATTAAGAACATCTTGTCGTAAAAAAGATTGATTTTAGAATGACAGGTTGTGTCTCAGTAATTAAAATGCCATATTTTGGAATGCGTAATGCCAAAGTAAAATGTCAAATTGCTCTCTATCTTAAAGGGACAGACAGAGACAGTATCGTGTCAAACACTAACAAGCTTTAGCCCAGATATATACAGTGTGTTCAGTAACGGAAACACCCTTTTATTTTGAAAACGATGGTTTAAACAAAAATTCTGAACACGTAGGTCGATATTATTTTTTAAAACGCATCTGATGGTGATATGCACTTTGTACTTGAAAGTGTCCATCATGGTCTGCCGATGGTCAACTTCGGTCATTGGACCATGTTTTGACGAGTCTGGCTGGAATTTGCTTGTATATTTGTCACTTTTTGTTTGAGATTCAGGTTAGGTAATGCTATTTCTATGCCTATATTTTAGGCACTGGCCAATCTTTGGAAAAGTCAGTGCGTACTGACAATTGTTTTTATTTTGCATAAAAATACAAAAAAGTTACATTTTATTAAATATTACCTACCTACTTGTCAATCGAAATCATGTTCTTCCACATTTTGTCAATTTTTGTATATTTTACTTTTATTTTTTAGAAAAAAAAATCATAGAAATGTAAAATTGTAAAACTTTAGGCCCTTTTTCCTTTACTATAGTATTCTTTATTTTGGTTAACACTTTGAGCCTTCTTAGGGTTAATTTCTCCACTGGTTAGATATGCTATCAAAAAGACATGAAATTGTCCTACATAGTATGGGGACGTCTGATCACCTAATATTAAAAGAATGTTAAACGTACTTTGACGAAGGATCCTGGCGTGGTGAGTATCTTGTAGATAGCTACCCCTGGAATCATCATCACCGATGATCCGGCAATTATCCAGCCCAGCACGTTCGCCCACGTTGGATAGACGTAGTCCTCGAAACGCAACGGCTCGTACCCGAGCAAACCATACACAATGATGAAAATTAGAAAGAGTGGTGCTGCGAAGCGCCAACAGAAGCGCCAGTAGATGCCCGGCGCGAATCCAATCATGTCTTTGATGTCATCGCAAAATCGTTGAGTTCCTGCACGACATTAAATCATATTTTACCACATCGCACATCAATAGCGATTTGATGAGTCGTTATTACCGTAAATCCATGACACAGCAATTGCTTCAAAGAATACGGCAAAAAGCATCGAATAGCCAGCTGCATACCGGTCTAATAGGTGGAAAAAGTAGAAGCCGCCCTGCGAACACGATGCTAATCCGACGATAAAATATAGCGTGAACAATCCGGCAACGAAAATCTCACGATTTCTTCCAATTTTCGGAAACTCGTCGCTGAGCGCTGTTATTATCGCTTCGGACCCTCCAAACTAAAGCAAAATAATAAAAAAAATTTCAACTAAAAATATAAAATGTCGCCAAAATAATAATCTCAAAAAAAATTATGAAGTTATCTTAGTTTATAAATTTATAGCTTAAGGGTAATGTTCCAAGCTGTAGTTTTTTCGTGAATATAAACTGAACGTTAACTCCTACACTTACCTACTTACCTAACCTAAGACCAATAGCAAAGTTTAAAATCGATTAAAAATGTGTAAATTCAAATACGATAAATTCGTTGTTTTGATAAAAGCCAATAAACCACGGTCTAAGTACTGATAAAACGAGAAAAAGTTAACGTCCAGTTTCTATTCACGGTAAAATCTGTAGCCTGGATCACTGTCCTAATATCTAACTAATCGTAAGTGATAAAAATTGCACAAGAATGCAAATTGTTAATAGTATGAATTAATGAGACTTATCGTTATTTTATAATTTTAGACACAATTTTATTGAGTCCAAAATGTTGTTAAAACGAAAATTTCAAATAGGAGTGTTTTGATTCCTTCTACCAATAAGCGTTGAATATTTTCCTAACATATCATAATATTTAAATAGACATTTGATAATATTGCAATGAACGATTTAATGTTAATAAGTTTTCAAACATTTCTAGGTTAGTTTCCAGTCTGCATAAAATTTATATTTGTCGGTACACAGTGAGTTTTATTCAAAAGTATACTTAAGAAATATATGTAATCTATATTTTTTAGCATCTCCCCAACATTTTAAAGCATTCAATTTTGTATGAGATTTTTCTTAGCGTATGGGGAAAATTTTTTCACGATTTTATTCCGATCTTTCTTTGATTTTTGGCATTTTCCATCAAAGCATTTAAAGATTTTTATCAAAATCGTTTGAAGAAGCGAAAAGAACACAGTTCTTCCTTTGATTAAAAGTGCCGAAAGATTAAAGAAAAACCAATAAAGAAAATCGTACAAAAATCTCGCGCCACGCAAAAAAGAATCTCGTTGAAAATAATAAAAAAAGGTATAGATTATATTTTCTATATGCATATCTTTGAATGAAACGCACTGTATAGTAAATTTTTGTTGAAACTAAATTGCCAATTTATATCTTATTCAAAAAAAAACTCCAAATTATTTTAAAATTATTGAATAACAAAAAATAGTTCATTATATAAATATAATTTATTATAATATCATCGATGCGTAACCACATAATTTGTTTTTCGTTTTTTTAATGGTTTTTAGGAAATGTCGATCATGATAAAAGTTTTATTTCATTGAATACGTCAATGAAAAAAAAAACCATTTATATACTTAAGCACTCACTATTAGTTTTTAATATGCCGTAACAATTTAATAGACACGCTATTTTGGGAAACAATTACTAACATTTCTAAAAATGAAATTAATAGTTAATACATAATTATGTTTTTCTCTCAATGTATGACAATAAGCTTGAAATGGCAATAATTAAATAAAAAAGCTGTTTTTATCATATAATTCAAAAAAAGTAGTTTTGAGCCGATAATTATACGTTAATTATATGATTACAATTACATTATTATGCGTTTCTATAAACATTACTCACAGAACTATCCAGGCCCAACGTCAGCAACATCATGAAGAAAATCAGCGCCCAGAAGGTACTGCCGGGCATTGTGGCGATCGCTGCCGGATACACGATAAACACCAAGCCAGGCCCCTCGGTGGCAACGTCTTGAATGCGCATATTGGCCGCATGTGCCATGTAGCCGAGCACCGAGAAGATGACAAAGCCGGCGACAAAGCTCGTCGCCGAATTTATGATACTCGTCAGTATGGCATCTCTAGAAAAGTAGGAAATATTTTCAAATTAAATTTGCAACGTGGCTAAATGATTGTGGAATTAAGATTGGCTTTGATTGGTTCATAATTTTGCAACAAATTGTCACTGTCAAAAGATATAAGATATAAGGTGTGCAATCCAATTTACAAACAATAACATAACCATAAAAATGTGTAATTTTATAATTCAAGTCAACTCAAATATTGAAGGTTCTTCTTCTTCAGTTGAGAATACATTTTTAAAAAGATACATTAGAATCTTTACATTTATGCGAAGCAACTGTCACTTTGACAATTGCATTTAAGCGTAAATAAGTTTTATTTTTCTAAATATAAACGGCTTTTCTTCAAGATTGCAAATTTTTGTGATTTTAGCACGTTTTTTTATTTTATTTTATACAACTCATACTACACTAATAAATATTTGTAATTAAACTATTTAAATATATCCAATTCAAAATATTAGATTAACAATTGGCAATTTTCATTTGGTGGCTATGCCGATTAATTATTTGTATTGAATTTTCAAAGCTGTTCTTACTACCAAAATCATTGATTGCAATAACAACGACAATTATTACTTATAAACGTTGTTGTGGTATTTGTTGTAGGAGGCGTACGCGAGCAGCACGCCGAAGCCGGGCCCCAGCGAGAAAAAAACCTGCGTTGCGGCGTCGACCCATACCTATAAGAATGCGACATTTTTCTATCGAACATGACTATTCCATTCGCCCGTTAATGCATTATTATGATGGAGCGACCTGTTGAATTACAACCATAAATCTTACCTCCGCTTTGGTGATCGCATTGAAGTTTGGATTCAAATAGTACATAATCCCCTGAGCGCTGCCGGGTAAAGTAATGCCGCGGACGAACAGGATCAGCAGCACGGCGTACGGAAACAACGCCGTGAACCACACCACTTTGCCGGATGTTGATATGCCCTTCCACAGCGAGAAGTAGCAAATTAGGTAGACGGCGAGCAAGCACAGCGCTATATCCCATTTTATAGCGCCCAAATCGTGCAGACCCGTGCTTTCGTGTAGCTCCAAAATTGCACGACTATAATAAACACAAGTAATTAACACCAATTGAAAATTATTGTAATTTTTGTCATCGTATTTACTTGAAATACTCGGACGCAGCTGATGCAAACTTCGGATTCGTCATATCGGTGGCGTTTGTTGAATTTCTTGCGTTAATATCAAACTATAAAAATTGCATTCATTCGTTAGTTGAGCGAATTTACACGTTTGTAATTTTTATGTGTCGTAAAGTATATATGGCTTGTTCATAAATGGCGCAAATTACAATCCATTTTTTATTTTGTTGCAATAAGTGATTGCACTTTTTTGCTATAAGCTTCAATAACTATCTAATTGAAAAATCAATAAAAAAATATGATTTTAGTTTAAACCCTTTGACCTCCGATTTATATTATTTGTGTGCATATAATAGTTATTTATCTATTTAGAGCAAACTGTCATACATTATGGTTCGCAAGTATGTTAGTAATAAAGAGCCATAATGTAACTTTTTGCTCCAAATGTTTTCTGATATTATGTTAATTCTTCTTGTTATTGTTCTCTTATAATTACTATGAGTATAAACTAGTAATAATGTGATAACCATAGTAACACGACAACATTTCATTCAATCCCGTAGGATTAGGAAACTAACAGTTGATCATCAAAGATCACCAACTTCATCGGTTTATAGAGCTTTATATTTTATAGTACCAATACTTTTCTGCCTCCTACCAATAACAACAAGCTATAAAGTAAGAACAACATGTTATCATAATAACATGGTTACTATATTAATATTAATTGCGATCGAAGTGATAAACGTTGAAAATTTTAAATTATATAAAAATGTTGAGTTTCTCAAAAAAGGCAGTCAGGCAGATATAGATTTTTTTTTTTCTTTGTCTATCTACACCTTATTTTCGTATGACACACATAACATTTTAATTGTTTTCCTAGTTCTTTTAAGAAATTGAAACCATGTATAACCTCACAACTTCAACAGATTTTACCATTTTTGTGCATCACTTTCTTTCAATCGGTATAAAATTTCAAATAAAAACAATAAACTTGAACTAAAGTTACGCATATCGCTATATCGTGCTCGCGGGCGATAATGTATCACTTTTTTCTGTAAATCTATAAATATCTATTATATGACTTTATCATATCCAGAGGCGGCGAACGAGGTGGTTGTCTAGAGCCAAAAAAATCAAAAACATATACAGTGTATTTCATTCAAATATTTGTATGATAAGAAATATAACCTGAATTTTTAATATTTTGATGGAAAATGCGACAAATCAAAGAACAAAATCGTCGCAAAAATTTAAGTTCAAGAGTTTAAGAATCTCGATGGAGAGTTGGAGACACTCAAAAAGTACAGGTTATATTTCTTATAATGTATACAAATTTGAATGAAACACACTGTATAATGTATATCATACCAATATGTGATAATTTTCTTACATATAGTGGCATAATTGCTCGCGCCGTCCCTGATTATATCACATATTAATTTATTAAACAATACCAATATAGCACTGCAAATATAAGATTAATAATTTTGTTGTGACGTGTGTAATTCGTCACAATTTGAGTTAACGAATTAATTCGTCAAATGAGGCAAAGGGGTTAAGCACTTTTTCACATATTTATACGATTATTGTATGCTTTAATTATTATAGGATTTATTTGTTTTGCTTACAGGTTTGCAGATGGGAGTGTTCCAGGGATTGTTGCAAGTGGTCCACGGTAGCATATCGGTGAATGAAGCAAAAAAGAATCGTAAAGCCCAGGCAATTATTACATTGTAGTAGAAATCGACGTAGAACGCAATCAAAACGACAGCATAGCCTATACCTAAAAGAAGAATGCATATAAAAAAATTCGAAAAGGTCAGAGCGAGGCAGCGCAAGAGATGGAAAAATTGATTCTAAAATATAAATGTACATTTGCGAAGAGTATTGTTACAGGGGAATCAAGTGGAAAATTTATTATCCGGATTAGGAATTGCGTGGAGAGGAGGAGAGGAGGAGCAGAGGAGAAAAATAGATTTTTTTTCTGTATGGGATTGCGGTGGGAAGGTGTATGAAATAGAAATTTTATTATAAAAATAGTTCCCCAATTGTAAAATCTCTTATATATTGTGTGCGGAGTCAATTATCCACTCCGGAAGCCGGAAACGGCGCCAGAGAGTCTTTACCACCGCAAAAACGACATTTCCACTTGTTGAAAGGAAAGTGTGCGGATGGCAGTCTAGAGCTGAATTTATGCTAAAAATCGTTCCTTAAGATAAATTTATTATGCGCGAACTGTACCTTTGAAGAGCGGCACCAAGCGGCCCCAACATGTGATGGCACCCTTCCGATTGAATTGACCGAGCGCCAGCTCCATGTAGAAGAGTGGAATTCCACCAATCACCAACATGATGCAGTATGGTACGAGGAATGCCCCTACGACAAGATACGAATGATTATTTTTTAAAATCAGATTATAAATAGCACAAAGCGTGTGTGTCTAGTCACACTACGACTAATGGCATTCGAAATTCAATTTTCCATGATTATTGGCGCGCGCACATACACAAGGCCCTTGTACCACTTAATAGATCACTCATTACCTAAACTAATTGATTTCTCATTTAATTATATCGGAGATATAACTTAGTTGTTTAAACTGACATTATATCAACCTACACGCGCTGATAATGCTGGAAATGGTGACAAAAATAACACTGCAATATAGCAATATATGTTAGTATGGTATATGTAATTCGTTGAACGAACAACCAACGCTGCCTGCCGCCTACATTTTTCTCTTTCTCGACTCGTAATTCGATTATGTTTATACTCAAGTCGAAGAAAATAGCACCTTTTAAGTTACAACTTTGCATTTGATTTAATTAGTTCGGTTCTTTAAGCATCTATATATTCCGCGTATTGAAAGGGCGGCGGAGGAGGTACGATCTCTTTTGGAAAGGATAAGCGATTTGAAACAGATGCAATTATATCTACTTATAGAGAGAACAATCATCTTTAGTCAACTCCCGCGAGAATCGAGACAAAATTGGGGTTATATAGAGAATAAAGTTGCGAAGAGGGATGGATGAGGCGAAAAGCTACATTACGACATACAGAGAGCGCAGAGAGTAAGTAGAGGGAAGCGCCCGCGCCGCGTCGCCTTGCCGCTCTGTCGCACTCGCGCTCACACAATACTAGATATTCTGTTATACCAAGAACAATGTTGGAAAAAATTGCACGGAAATGGCACTCTTTCAGCCCGTTTCTCTCGCCCGTCGTCGCATTGTGGCATAATTGTGCGTAAATTTTGATTGCATAATCAACTGCCATATTGTATGTATGCGGCAACATATAAATATTCATTTTATTAATATTACTAACTACTGTATGTAGATATATTTTGTATATTTACACAATGATATAATATCGTTTTCCAGTTTGAAGGTTGGACAACTCGTATTGTACTCGCATTAGCGCCGGCTACAACAACAACCATGTGAAAATCGCTCGAATGTTTTGCATTATTCCATCACAACAAAACTTCTACTACATGGTATATAGCTAATATTATGTGAGCTATGCTTATCGGATGGAATTATTTAAGCAAGTGGGTGTAGTATTTTACTTATCTGCCACCCATCAATCATTCATCATCATATTTGATTGACACTTCAATACAAGACAAGACCAAACGTATGCTATTATTACTGTAGACTTTTACTAGAACTAGTATCAGATTTTTTTATTCGTTTGAGTGTATGATACGTTAGTCAAAATGTTGTTTAAATTATTATCTACAAAGGGTTTAATATAATACATTAGAATTTTGAATATATTTAGATGTAAAGTTTATTTCATTTAAAATTTATTAACGAATTTACAGAACATATTTATTTTTGCTTAGTCAAACTGTTGTTTATTATCTATAAAAGATTTAATGTAATATGATTTTGAATATAATTATATATGCAGTGTATTTCATTTAAAGTTTACTAACCAATGTACAGAATATACGTAATTGTATAAAAAAATACTTGCTTCAGTTGAAAGTTAAAAGTTCGAGAAATATTTTTATTCAGACTATGAATGCTATTACTGTAGACTTTTAGTAGAACAACTATTAGATTTTTTTATTCATTTAAGTATATGAAACTATAGTCAAAATGTTTTTACAAAAACAAACATTGTGAAATCGAAGGAAAATCATAAAAAACACAATTTTCGTTGCAAAGAATTGCAAATTCACTAAAAATTTAATGTTTAAGAACCGTTATTGAAATATTAAATTAAAATAGTATGACTAGAAAATCCTTTTTTTTTATATAAAACTTTCCTTTTTCTATTTAATGAATAGGTCATTTTTACTTTACAAATTTTAGAAAATATATTCTAGGGCTTGTGTAATTCGCCATTAACTAAAACAATGTAGAACATAACCTATAAACAGTGTCGGATTCACTCATAAGCTAAACAAGCTCTAGCTTAGAGCCTCAGATTTAAAAAGGCTTCACATTAGATATAAAAAATTGTTAAAAACATTTTCCAAGATCATTAAAGGAAAAACGCAAACCGGCTACTTTCGGTCAAAAGAGAACTCATGACATATGAGCTGTAAGTATGCTTATAGGATCCTCCAATCGAAAGTTCATGTCAGACCAGGTAAGCTGTGTTACTACTTCCCTTTTTCTATTTTCTATTTTACTTTTCACACTCTATACACTATTTAAATTTTGCTTGTCGTATATTTAAGAGGACCCATAAAAGTTTCAGCTTAAAGTTTCCGACAATGTCTATAAGTAATAAACAATCGCAAAAAACTAAATTGTTTGATTTTTATGTAGTTTTTTAGCGCAACGGTTTTATTTGCAAAGCTTACCTCCACCGTTCTTGTAGCAAAGATAGGGAAATCTCCATACGTTGGCAAGATCGACGGCGAACCCAATCACCGACAGCAAGAAATCGACCTTCTTGCCCCATGTTTCGCGCTCCTCGGTGTTCGGGATGGCGGTGTGACCACCCTTCACCACCTGGCTGGACATCCTTTGCTCACGGCCGCGGCGGGATCAACTCAGAGCTGATCGCTGCTGAAACACATACAAACATAAAAGCATATCATCGCACACGATTGCCACTCGACTCATTTTTCCATCTATCCATGCATCATTATTGCATGGTTGATGTGTAATTAAAAAAGCTGCCAGAAAAATTTGTTTCGAATGATGTTGATGATTGTTGTTATATTGCGCGTATTTATATTAATATGTGTGTATGTTTTTCAAAATTGAATTGTCGTGTCCACATCGAGGTGGATTCCAAGTGTTGTACATGTACATGATATGAGAGAGGTGATAGGTCAACAGCACTTAAAACTGACCGGCATTATTACTCACTCACCAGTCCATCACTTGTACAAGCATTGCACCAACCCTAAAGTACATTAAACCACCCTTTCTGTTATATATATATGTATACCTATATATATGTATAAATTACCCGCATCTGCACAGTCAATCAAATCTGCCTAATTACATTTACGAACACGTTACTTTTTTATACTTACACATATTACGAAGAGTGTTTTAGCTTTGCTGGCATATGATTTATTTGTTAAGTAAAAACTACTACCACTCATATTGTTTTATAAATGCATACTTGCTTTTAAACATCAATATTTATAGTAATTGTAAATTTTAACGATTTGACCAGATTGATTTGGTTTAGTTGTCATAAATATTACTTCTAATAGATTTTATGACCAAAAAAACAATTAATATTAGCTTAAAAACATAGTTATAATTTTGAGACGTTTTAAAATAAAAACAACAATTAGCGGTATAATTTTGCGACAAAAACCATAAAAATAACTCTCTTTTAACAATCCATTCAATGTTAGTGTTGCAATATCTGTTGCTTAAATAAACAGGGCTCTAGACAACCAATCTGGGACCCGGTAAAAAATCTATATATATATATATATAAATTACACGCATCTGCACACTCAATCAAATCTGCCTAATTACATTTACGAACACGTTACTTTTTTATACTCACACATATTACGAAGAGTGTTTTGGTTTTGCTAGCATATGATTTATTTGTTAAATAAAAACTACTACCACTTTTATTGCTTTATAAATACATACCCACATTCAAACATCAATATTTATAGCAATAATAAATTTTACGCGATCTAACCAGATTGATTTGGTTTAGTTGTCATAAATATTATTTCTAATAGATTTTATGACCAAAATAACAATTATTATCAGCTTCAATAACCGACAGGTATAATTTTGCGTTTTTTTTTTGTAAAAACAACAATTATTGATCTAATTTCGGGAATAATAGCATAGAAATAACTCTATCTAACAATCCATTAAAAGTTAATATTGCTTGAATAAGCAGAGCCCTATAGAGCATATCTGGGACTCGATAACAATTTTTAATTTTCAAAACATAGAATAACTCTTTTGAATGTAATTTTTTTAATAATTTTCTGTTAGGTTAAATTTAATCCCTTTGGATTTTTCCTTATGGCTTAGATCCTTAATTTAAATTGAAATTAATTTCTAATTTTATTTGAATCAGTTGCTACAGCCCTAGCTTTCAAAATAATATTAATATAATTAAGCGCCGTATAATTTATTTAACAGAATGTAATAAAGTGTAATATTAATATCCCACACAAATGTAATCATTTTCAGTAATTTCTTTGTTAATTTTTTTAAATTAACTTTTAAATGTAATAATAATTTTATAAAAAGCATTAGCACCGATAATTTGTACCAGTTCCAGAGCTCTCTTGTCAGGTCTGTGAATAACTTATATATAATCGTTTAATTAATTTTATTTTTAAGATAACACTTTTGGTTTAAAAATACCTATATATCAATATGTCGTTTATTAATTGGAATGTATAATATAATATAAAATACATATTATTGAAGGCAAAGTGTGGGGTCCAATTGAAATTTCTTTGCGCGGGGTATTGCTTAAAGAATAAAAATTTATTATTAAATATTGAATCTAATTTGATAAAATATTTATTTTTATAACAAAAGTTTAAACTATTGTGACATTGATCTCCAAAATCAAATGCAACCAGTAATCCAAAGCCACATTTTTTGTCGATTTTAATGAAAAATCTTATAATTTTATATAAAAAGTTACTTAGATATAGACAGGTCATTTTAGCTAAGATTTTTAATCCAAATTAAACCAAATAGCGCAAATTTTATAATGATTTCTTGCATTTATTTGAATTTTCAACATTTCTGGGGTAAACTGCAGTTACTCAATATTTAAACAATTTAGATCTTTTGCCCAAAATGTTATGAGCATTACTGCACATCTAAGGGCCGCAATACTGCAATTGACATGTTTGAAACGAATTATGGGCCTCAATTCATGCCTTATGGTAAATTAGGCTCTGAGTGTACATGGACCATACTATAACTTCTCAAGAGGATGTTAATACAATATCGACTTGTAAATAAAATAAGAAATCGTTCTTCCAAGACATTATACGTTATAAAAATGTAATAAACGGGGTTAAAAATACCCCAGAGAGCTAAAACCGAAAACTATAATACTACACCCGTGTGCATTTAATAATTTAATTTTGTGAAACTGTGTTATAATTTATAAATGTGTAGTAACATAAGCTTTAAATGTGACTAATAAATACTTATTCTAAAAATAAATGTCATACAACAAACGAACTTTGATAGAAATTAATTATGGGCGCCTTCAATGCAATTTTCCTTAGAACAGTGATATTCAAAGATTAGCATCAAGAGTGTTTAGTCATTTTTCTTTGTTGATGTACCTATATAATTATGTTATAATGTATCAACTGCATTCGACTCCCAAATCGTAATAAGAATTTGGACTCAAAAAGAAAAAAACTTAATTGAACAATTTTTAGTCTTATTTATTGCAATAAACAAACATTTTTCTTAATGTGTTGTTAAAGTAAAATATAAAGCGCTGTGATCAAGAATAGATTGTCGCACAGGGTCTGGAAATTCATGTAACAATTGAATTTTGATAGAAATTAATTACGGACGCCTCTTCAATGCAATTTTCCTCAGAACAGTGATATTGTAAGATTAGCATCAAGGGTGTTTAGTCATTTTTCTTAACAAACTATTTGGCATTCTACCAAGTTCATATAGAGTTTCGAAGACCATGTTTATGAGAACTAGGTACACAAAACTATATAAAGTTTTCAAAGGCTGGATTAGTTATAAACAATCGCAATTTAAAAATGCATTGGAGGTATAGCAACAATTTCAAATATTTATGTACATAATTATCAACAATTTATTGCATTTCTATATAAATTTTTATATAATTACTTGCAATAGTATTTATTATAAATCTATGTTGCAATCATATAGACAAAAGACAATTTATGTTATCACGTTTATATGATAAACTACTTAGAACAATATTAGTACCTAGTAATTTTTTTATTGTTTGAGTCATGTAATTTTCATTTTATGAAATTTATTACAAATGTTTAGTTTGGTAGTCAGAAATGATTTAAGAATGCATACTCTGATTCAGAGTTGCCATTAAAAATTGAAAGTTCTCTAATTTTCAATCATTATTTTTAAATTGTGTCGCAAAATAATAAAAAGATGAGTGAACATCAAAATATGTTGATATGCTATATATGATTGTATTAATATAAATCAATTGTATTGTTTGAATCCCAACTTGCAATCAAAATTTATATTAATAAAGAAAAACATAAGTACCTAATTGAACAATTTTTAATTATTGGATACGTATATGAGATCGTAAATATTGCAATAAATCAACATTTTTTTAAATATGCAGTTAACTCAAAAGAAAGTTATGAATCGAACAATAACTTTTATTTTAAAAAAATTGTTGAGGCAACAATAAAATAATGTAAGAGATTGGTTTAACAGAAAGCAACTCTTTCCAAAATAAAATTTAGATGAGTACAAATCGGAAAGTTAATTTAGAATAGTTAAAAATTGTAAACTTTATTATCATTAGACTGTCACGATTTTAATGCTTTACATCTTGACTTGTTACATTTATATACATATTAATAAAAATTCCGATTTAGTAAAATATTTAATTAATAAGGCTTGTATACGTTGATAGAAAAAAAAGGTTAAAAATCACTGCTCTGTTACTAGTTCGAAATCTTTATTAAAATTTTGACCTAAAATACCCACATACAAATAGACAACTTAGTAAAATCAACAGCTTCTAATGCTGGTAGATTCAAAGAAAGAAAGGGTTAAAAATCACTGGTCTAGATACTTAAATTAAAATCTTTTGTAAAATTTTAACCGAACTAATAAAAACATCAAATATTCATTTATTCATTAGCATATTACACCTCTGTTTCAAACTAAATGGTCCATTTACGTTTTTTTTTGTTAAATTGATTGTTATATAGTAACTTTTTTTAGTTTTTTTTTCAAATTCTTAATATTTACCTACTTATTAAATACAGTGACATGCAGATTAAAACATTTGATTTTTAAGTTTGTTAAAAATAATCATAAATCATCGTAAAATGAAGTAAAATTCATCAAATCGTCGCCGATACTTGCTAAACCAAGATAATTAATTGAAAAACCAAAAAACTAATTGTTGAGTTTATAACAAATAATTTTATTGTACAACGCGTTTCGAACATAAGTTATCCTATTAAGTTATATAAGCCTAGTACTCGTTTATCTTAATTGTAAATTATGTAAATGTTGTAAAAATTCCAATTATATGTTTCATTTGCATCGTTTTGCCAAAATAAATATCGAAAATGACTTTTTTATATAGAAAATAGATATACTACGCAAATGCCTTACTTATTTCGGAACAAGATCTTAAATGGCTTAAATTAATAAATTAAAAAAGTTGTTTACGCAAAATTGCTTAATTAAAAACATTCTCAACAATTATATCAACAGCCTAAATCTTGCGTTGCAAAATGCATGTGTGAAACAACAAAATTACACAACTCGATGCAATTAACAGATCGATTCAATTAATAATTTAACGATCTTTTGCGTTATGCAATATAAAAAATCATTAATTTGCTTATATTAAATTTATTAAAACAACTAATTATCGCTAAATTATAAATGACTTGCTTTACAATGTGAATGTTGTACTGTATTATTACATTACGGTCGCTTTGTTACTCATAATTCGCTAAAAATGTTGATGCAATTAATTTACAACAACAAAAAACTATATGTACTATAACCGAATTGCATTGAATCAAAAACATGACTATTCATTTAATAAATTTAATTGATAAATTGTGTTCTAACAGTGTTTTTGGGTGATGATTAAAGATTAATATACATATGTATTCGCCGTATTTTTTTATTAGAGGATTTATTTCTGCTTTATCGTTGTTCAATTAGAATAACAATTAAATCAGCATTTTAAACTCACACTATTTTCACAGTTTATTGTTATATATCTTGCAAAGTCAAATATCGAATGCCTAGTTGGAAGATAAAATTCAGTCATTTTGGGTGATGATTGAAGATTAATATATATATATCTACCGTATTTTTTTCATTACAAGATTTCTTTCTGTTTTATCACTGCTCAATTACATGACAATTCGAATTAAAATTAAGTCATCAATTTAAATTCAAACGATATTTACATTAATTTTTTATCTAGCTTGCAAAGACAAACATCGAATTCCTGGTTGAAAACAAAATACATAATATTTTTAGGCGATGATTAAAGATTAATATATGTATTTGCTGTATTATTTTATTAGAAAATCTGTATCTGTTTTATTGCAGCTCAATTGTTTGTTAATTAGAATGACAATTAAGTCATAACGTTAATCTAACACAATTCTTACTTTAATTTTTTATATATCTTCTAAAGACAAACATTGAATGCCTAGTTGAAAGTCAAAACACAAGTTTCACATTTAATTTGCTTGATTAAAAAACAAAATTCAGTATTTTTTGGATAATGATTGAAGATTAATGTATGCATTAACCGTATTTTTTATTATAAGATTTGTTTCTGTTTTATCGTTGCTCATTAGAATAACGCTTATTCAGTATTTTTGGACGATGATCTAAAGATTAATATATGTATTTTATGTATGTCCCCTTGAAGATTTGTTTCTGTTTTATCGCTGCTCAATTGCTTAATAATTAAAATAACAATTAACTCAGCACTTTAAACTCACACGATTTTCACATTAAATTTTTATGGCTTGCTAAGACAAACACATCGAATGCCTATAGTTGAAAGACAAAATTGTTTATTTTAATATTAAATTAAGTAAAGTATAATATAACACTTGGTTACTTAAGAAAATAGTTTTGGTTAATAGTCAATTCACTAATGAATAAATCAAGTAGACATCAACTTTTGGATCTTTTTCTATTAAATTGATGTAAGATTTATATCATAGATTTTAATATTAAATCAAATAAAGTAGCATAATACTTGGATAGTTAAAAATATAGTTTTATTTAATAGTTAATTCAGTGATTAAATAAATAACTGAACATCAAGCAATTCATATTTTTAAATCTTTTTATATTAAATTGACATAATAATGGTTTTATAGTTTTTTATTTAATGTTTGTTGTTTGTAATGTGTTTCTTTCAATATTAAATTAAATAAAGTAAAGTTGATTGGTTTGATTAACAAGATAGTTTTAGTTAAAATCTAATTCATTAATTAATTAAAAACGCGACATAATGCACTCCAAATTTTGGTATCTGTCTACAAAATTGATGTAGTTTTATGGTTTTATTGTCTGTTATTTTTTGTAGTTATTTAAAATTTATAGTTCTGATGATGACAAAATGTCGAAATATATTAATTATTAACTAAAATTACCTTCTGAACTATGCAAGTGTTTTATTACTTTATTTAAATTAATTAAACATGGTTGATCAAGTGAATGCAGTGAATATAAATACATTTATTTTAATATTTTATAAGTAATAGAAAATATATAGATAATGCGTAATAATTGCATTAATTTAAATTTTTGCAAAGACAAACATCTAATGCCTAGTAAAGAAACAAATTTGTTTATAATAATAATTATATAATTATAGAATAAACAATTAGAGTACTTATAAATTTTTACTCAATTGTTTTAAACTCGAATTAAAACTGAACATCAAACACTACAAATTGTTAAATCCTTTTTTATTAAATTGACGTAATAAATAGTGTCTGTTTTATTTTTTATTATTTACAATTTCTAGTTTTAATATGTAATTACAAAAATTGAAATATATTAACTATCTTTTAAGTTAACTAAGTGTAGTGCATATAATCACACTAATTTTGAAATTACCTGTATAAGAAATAGAAAATATATAATGCAAAATAATTGTATAAACAATAAACAATTAGATAATTTTTTACTCCATTTTTTCTAACTCGAATTAAAATAATTGCTGTATTTATTTGTTAGTAAATACGTTATTCGAAAAAACATATTTAATTTGCGTTCAAATGTTAAAAGTGTACACATATTGTTATTAAAAGTGTGATGCTGTTTAGAAGCGCACATATATCTAGTAATTATAAGAAAGCATCCTTGAAGACCCACACCCAAATATATAGTTTTTTTTTTCATTTTGGGCATGCGAGAAAATAAATATTTAAACCGTATTCATATATACATGTACGTACGACGCGAAAAAAAAGTATAGATATAATTTTGCGACTTAATTAAATTCCTTATCAATCTCAGGCACGATTTAAAGGACGCTGCGCTTCGGCACTTTTAATAACCAATTTTAAAGTGTAATCAAATAAAAAAGCGCATTGTACGCCGATATATATATATATACGGTAATAGGTAAAATTTATTCCAAAAGCAAATTGTATTAGAAATCATTTCTTAGATATATACCTACATTTATTTCAAGGACTAATTATGGCCTTTAATTCAACAACGACAACGAGACTGCGTTCGCTTGATAGCCTGTTTATAATATAAAACAGGTATTATCGCTTGTTATCCACTGATCTATACCTACGCACAATAATAACGAAAAAATCTAGGACGATTTATTAAAAAAATAATTCAATTCATCAAGCTAATTAAACAATTCGCTTTGGTTAATATCTATATGGCACAATTTCAAACACTTTAAAGAATCGTATAAAAAATAAATTAAATAACGCATACCTTTGATAAAGTTGTATGTTGGTGTCGATGGTGTCGTGGTGCAGGAGGTGGTGGTGATTATAAAGTAAGCGAGCTGGTGACATGACCCCCCTAGCCTAGCGCCAGAGCGTGTTAATGTCGACGAAGCTGGAGTTCATCTGCTCCATCATACAACACTCCATCAGCGCGCAGCACTAAAAACTTTCGGTTTGACTTTCTGTGTGTGCGTTGCGGCGAGTACGACCGCCGTGTCACCATCAAGCTCAAATCCGCACAATGCGCTCGTAACTACTGCTTCAACTACCCCCTTTTCAACCATCGTAAAAGCGCATTTGAAATTCCCAAAACAACGTAAAACCAATTAAAATATTATTAACAGCGCGAAGAAGCAAAAAAACCACTTAGATTTAGATTTTTTCGAATTGCTGTAACAGTTTTACGATGCTTAGCGCCATTAATAATAAAGTAGAAAATCATGTACGTAATTTATTATTTATATTATTAAATTGAAACGCATTACACGCCACACACCCTGTATATTAGTCGTATTATTATACTATTATAGTCACGAGCCTGCACTAAGGTGCTATTAAAGTTGCATAAAATGCAACAGCGATATTTAAAGCGATGATTAATGTTATTGGACGAGCATTCGACCAATTGCTGGCTGCCTAGTATGCCATGAAGTTAACAGTATATCCCTCTGACACATCACTTGACAGATATGGCATAATTGTACACAAATAAACATCTTTCGTGTTTAGAAAATAAATTTTCAGCCCCAAATTACAGTCATCTATCAACTATTAAAAAATCTCCTTCCTAGTGTTAAAATTGATTAGTCGCCTACAATCAAAATTGTTTAAAGTAAGTTTATTTATGACATATTGACTATTCCGAATCGCACAAAGAAAGTATCCTCAATTAAGTTGTTAATAGGTAATTAAATCCCAATTAAAGATGAGCGACAAATATTTTGATCCGTGCGAATGCATCTTCGGGCAAGAGCTCGAAATGCGACGTCTACTCTCATTGGTAAGTATCGATAATTGGTTGTTTAAAATGCGTCTTAAATTATATGAAAAAAATCATTTTAGTTACGTCAATCTCAATCACAATGCACAGATACAGAATGTTTTACTGGTATGTAAATGAATTGAAAAAGGAATAATAAATAATAATGAATTTGTAGCGCCGAGCCAAGAGCAGACCGTTCCATCCGATTATTACATTGTTATGTCCATAATGATTGTTGTCTATTTTGTAATGCATTATTGGATGCAGAACTATCGCAATCGTGGCGATGCAAAGCTAAACGGCAACGTAATTATTGCATTCACATTCTTTTGTCAGTTGTTGCTAAATTGTTAAATTGTAGGGAAATGGATTGCCACCCACACCACCTCCTACCAGTTCCTAGATGGAATATTATTGCGATAACGGAGTATTCGTTTTGTTACAAAACGCAAGGTTTTAGTAGTGCACATTATTTTTATTAAACACAATAATCCAATGCAATCTTAGCGGGACTAAGATATTTAAAACTCAAGCTTAAAAATTAGTATTTTAAATTTTATCGAGATTTTATTTTTATTTTTACATTCCTTATTTTATTTTTGGTTGTAGATGTGTTTATTTTATTATTCTTAATTTTATTCTCTCTTTTAATTTTAAATTAATCGTGGTGAGGGTCCATTTATTTAATAATATGTTATAAAAACATAGCTTTATTTTGACTTAGTGTAACTAAGTACAAAAAAAATAATAAAAAAATGATTATGTATTATAAATAATAAATCAAATAAAATTTTTATATGATTTCATTCTCAATTAAGCAACTTTTCCATCCAGACATACATATAAAATTTTTATAATGTATCGAACATAATTTCTTAAACATATACTTGTTTATTTCCAAGGCCACATTTTGTAACTATTCGATGTTGATAAACAATTTACGCGAGTACATAATAAAAGTCGTTATCGTTTTTTAATGTAACATATGCATATTTTTACATAGCGTACCCTGATTACAGTAAAATATTTAACAACACTCGTTACTAATGATCGTATCGTATCCAACAAATTATCTAATAACAAAAAATTTTAATTTGAAGATATTTCTTAGTAGAAATTAAGCTGTTTATTATTACGAGAGTGAGCTTAGACAACTTACGTTGAATTGCGGTATTAAAGCTTTTATGGTAAATAAAATAAAAAGTAATAAAAATAACAGAATAAAAGTATACGAAAAGAAAAGTAATATTTTGCACTGTACTTTAAGGGAATTAGAATTAGAATAATTTGCAATTATTAACAGCGAACTAACAAAAATTAAAAATTGATTTTTTAGGCCACTTTCAAAATAAACGCCTTAATTAATCAAGAAAATGAATTTCGCTGCGTTTCATTTACAAATATATTCATAAGAAAAATCTTCAAATAGCTACCATTACTTAAACTATAATAATGCATTTATTTTTAAATTTGGTGTATTAAATGAGAAAATTAAACTTTTAATAGCTAATAAATAATGTTAAACATGTATATTACAAATGATTTCAGTTCAAAATTGAACTATCTTGCTTTGCATGTTTTGTTCGAGATTAAAAGGAAAAACCCATTATGCAATAACTGGCACGAATTACTCTTCCTAATGGGTAGAAATGTTTCAAAACCAGGAAAGAATTAGTTTAATGTATACATTCACATACATTTAACATTGCCGTAACTGACACTGAAACGTCAAATTAGTATGATTTTCCTTTTTTTTTACAAAAATTATTTTTAAGTGTTTTGCATATTTTGCAAATACTGTGGGCAATAAGTGAAACATTATGATTTATTTTCGTGTGCATGTCGCGGCAGTTGTTTGTATTTATCAACAAATTAAGACGCTCTGACGCAATCAAGGCATGCACTCTTATCGCCACCCAAACAACTTCTTAACTCAACGTTATCAATTTTATGGCTTATTAACCCAGAAGTCGATAAATGAAATGACGGTCGGTCTTTCCTACTATACATGAATGACTAATCGTTGGAGTAAGTAATAATTATTTATGATGAAATATTTATATTGAATTTAACATTTTTTGTAAAAATTGTATTTACAAAAAATACATTATAGGTATTTAAAAAGCCTGCATTCTATACATGTTAATCTACAAAATTAATCCAATTAGAAATATATTTGTACTATATTTTGATTAATTCATAGAAAATAAATCGCGATTGTTCTGATATGTTTAAAAACTAAATTAAAACACTTATTTTTTAAGCGTCTTTCGAACTTTGTCCAATACATCACACATTTGCTCAAACTTGCCGGTAGAATTTGGCAAGTTTTCAAAGTGTATCACCGGTGATATACCTTTTGTGAAATTGTCCAACTCGGGTAGGCATGAGAACGGCGACAAGGCTGTTAATAACGGCGTGCCGTACGACGTATTTTTGATAATTTTGGTCGGTGTCCGGAAAATGTCCGCGGGCTCATCGTTCTCCGTGCGGTTAGGACTGCGATCGCTAGCGCACTCCGAGCTCGTTTGTGATTGCGAATTCTCCGATTCGCATATTTTAATCTCTTCGACGCATACTAGCACCTCGTCATTGTCGTTATTTAATTGAGCAAGGAGCTCTAGCTTTTTGGATTCCAAATCGTTGAGTGACGGTGACGTTCGGTCCTAAAAAATTTTATATTTTAATTTTACATCACTATTCGAGAAATTCGATCTACTTTAAATAATTATCATATTACAGGCGATGTTAAACATGAGAATGCCATCATATGTAGGCAAGTACTTAAGTGTTTAATAATGAATTAATTAATTTGCAAATATAAATATAACTTGCACAACTGCTATCAAGGTCAAAATATTTCTACTACAAATTTCAGTATACAATCAGATTCTTTTGAACGAGTATAAATAGAAATGTTGTGTTAAATTCAATATGCAAAACAATTTATATAGCGTATATTGTTTATGGATCAATAATCGCACGTGCTCTTATCAATTTAGAAAAGCCCGGATTTGTAATATTTTAGTCACCAATGAATCTTCGAATG
The DNA here is from genome assembly GCA_030264715.1 of Adinopsis sp. GC000173. Lineage (NCBI taxonomy): Eukaryota > Metazoa > Arthropoda > Insecta > Coleoptera > Staphylinidae > Adinopsis > Adinopsis sp. GC000173. The sequence goes on from JARJDW010013769.1 coordinate 26,673, forward strand.
CTTCGAATTAATTAAAGTTCACTTTGTTTCTGCAGTAAGCTGAAAGGACGGCTACTAATCACAAATGCAAATTATATATTTATACAGTAAATTCTCGCTAAATGCAACTTTTCTGAATCGATTTTTGAAAAAAAGTTGCATTAATCAAAAATAGTTGCAATTTTCGAAATTGGTGTATCAAAAAAAAATATATGCGA
>JARJDW010013770.1:0-14614 GCA_030264715.1 Adinopsis sp. GC000173
TGCTTCAGTATCCTGATGATGATCGCAAGATCGAAATATCGATATAGATATAAATATATATTATTGTGAACCTTTACCCAGTGTTTTATTTCTCAAATTAGAGAAACCAATCATTAATATATGCATTGTTTTTAAAAAAGAATTTTTACTTTATACTAGTTTTTAATCTGTACAAGTACCTATGTTATGATTCTATGTCTAGTAATAGTGCTAATCAATGTTTATGGCACTCAGTTGTTAGTAGACAGAAAGTGATTTTTGCAGCTTATACCCTAAAGAAGGTTGATATTTACCATAAAAAATATTTTTTTACTTACATATGTAACAATAAATATTATTCACAAAAAACTACAACCCAATTTTTTGACCCCAACAGTACGAGTGACATTTTATCAATAGATAAAATATAATATATACTATAGTTACCCTGTATAATATTGCAATATACTTAAAAATTTAAACTTAACACGTACGAGTAGTAATTTCTTGCTAACAATAATGATACAAATATAATATTATATAATTGCTTATACATTACAAAGTGAATACATACTGGAAATACATACATAATGGAAATCATTGTAAGCTGCTATCGATCGCGATAATTTGTTACAAATTGCTGAATCTCAAAAATCTAGTATTGTTGAATTTATAATTCATTTTGCAAAACTAATATTACAGTGTTTCAGAATCAAGTGTTCACAATAACTGCCGTTTTTCTTTTCGCGGCAACTTTGTCTACAATTTTTCTCCCAATGTCTATATTGTTGCGAATAGGTTCTCCATATTTAAATTCGAATTATTAATGAGAGCCCGCGAACCTTATCGCAAAACATATACTTCCGTGCCGCGAAAGGGTAGGGAGAGTGTCGAATAGTATGGCGATAGTACAGAAACATTTTTGAACATAAATAAAGATTTGTTTAACCCTAATTGAGTGAATATTATTTAGATAAACCCGGATAAGTGAAGGATTTTGAAGAAGCTATAAGTCTTTTACCAAAAATGGTGACCACATAACCAATTTAGTCCCATTTAGTATATACAATATTAAAGTTTTGTCGCGGTATCAATGCTTGTATAAATTTTATTCAATAAAATATTGTACATTTTTTATCGTTTTCATACAACATTTATCTAGAATTTGTAAGCTGTGACAGAGTTAATTAAAACTAGATAATTGCATATTGAGTTTTAAATGTATATTATACATTTATTTAAGCATAATTTTTGTCTTGTATAGTAATTAAACATATTGATTTGACGTTGTGTGACAATGATACTACTGTGTTCAAAAAGTAAGACCAATATTAAATTAAATTATCCCAGGTAAACCAAACGTCATTGTAATAAAAATCTGTAACAATTTTCACATCAAAACATTAATTAGCTAAAAGTGCTTGTGTCGATTATTACAATGTTGAGCAAAAAAGTTGCATTAAATTTTGTTTGAAGAATGAAATTTTGGATGTAGAAATGTTCGGAATCTTGCATAAAATCTTCTGGGACCATGTTTTATCAAAAAGCAAAGCTTACAAGTGGTGGAATCAGTTAAACCAAAGTGGAAAAGACTTTGAAGACGAAGAACGTTTCGAACGAGTATCAACCTTTCTCGACGTCAAGAAAACCAAAGAAATTTTTCTTGCTTTCTAAATATGTCTGTTACTTGTTAGTATATCGAAAGAGTGTCAATAGCACTTTGTAAGATATTTTGGGCCTAAAACCTGGAAATTATTGACTAATGCAATAACGTTAAGTTAACAATGCACCTCTAACAATGTATTCATTCTTAGTGACTTTATCACCAAAAATCCTGTGCATATTAATCCGCAACTACCGAATTCGTCTTATTTAGTACCGTATCACTTATGACTATCCTAGAGTTTTAAAAGACCACTGTAGAAAAACTGTTTTGGGGCGATAGAAGAGATGAAGCATAATCGTCGCATGCACTTTTAACGCCGTATAACATTCGACGTAAAACAAAAAACTAATAAATGTTTTGCTCTTACTTTTTGGACAAAGTAGTATATAATACATGTCTAGACGGAAAATGTTATATATTCAAAACTCCCCCAAATATCAAATCAGGCCAGTTTCCTTCGGGTTCACCCACGTATTCAATCATATCTTATTAAATAATAAAGGTAAAAGTAAAATACAAGCCGTACATTTTGCCATAGGATTTACATTAGCATTGAGGTGCAAAGGGATTGGAGACTCAGGTGGAACGGCCTTAAACTAACAAATTTCATCACAAACATTTTTTTATATAATTTATCATTGTATGTACAATACATAAAATGCGTCCAATTAAGTATAATATTATAATTATTACACGTAATTTATCAAACTGACTTTACGATACACATTAGCAACTAGATAATTAATTAATTTAATTACTAATAATATTATTATTGTATTTGACTTTAAATATGTGATATATTTATATTATAATTAATTTAATGTCAGTTGTAGAGTAAGGTAACAATTAATTCCGATTTCGTGCAGACGAGTAATAACATTTTTTTATGCTTGAAAAATTCGGTGCTTTTTTTATTTGACTGTCGGTTAATGATGCACACCATGTTGTTAAATGAGTTGTAATCTATCTAATTGCAATTTTGGAATGAGTAATTGAAAGTCGGCGTATATAAAACGCACGCAAATTTTTTATACTGTACTATTCTTTGATTTCGCCGTCACCAGTCAGCTAACGCAATACCAATGTGTGTAAAATATGGACTTTTGTGTTTGGTGTTGGTGACAAGTTCGTATTGCGGCAACAGTAAGTAAATTTTAAAAAACAACTACAAAAATTATAAAAAATACTCACATTATTATGCACACACAGTACGGCACGAAAATTCCAGAACTAAAGCAATGAAAATTATTTTTTCAAATCACTTGTTTTCTTGTATTCAAAGCATTCACCTTCTCTCGAACTTGCTTTTCAGCCTCTAAGGTGTGCCTTGCCTCTTTATGAATGGACTCAAAAACGCGTTCTTTCAGCTTCCTTTAAAGTTTTGGTAAGATTGCAAAGCCACATGGTACTAAATTCAATAAATACGACGATATGTGACTAGCAAATAGAAAACAGTAGTAAATGTTGGATTAGCCTGGACGAACTGCTACTAATGGCTAAGATATAGATTATGTTGTCACCAAAATTTACTAATCTGTCAAATTAAAATGTTTTTAACATGAATTATGCTATTTGATAGGCTGTAATATCAACGAACAATATTCAAACTGTGGAAATCGCTGTAACGAACAGTGCTCATCCTCATACAACTCATATAACTGGTATAAGAATGGATACTACCGTAATAGAAATATAAACTGCCAAAATTCATGTACAAGTGGCTGTTTTTGTCTTTCGGGCTATTCGCGCAACCAACAGGGAACCTGCGTGCCAGCGTCACAATGCAACTCCAACTATGGCACCTATAATTACTATGGGCCGAGCACCGTATCGTCCATATCATATAACAACGGTGGTAAATAGCCAATCAACTAAAGGTTAATTCAAGCACGATTTAATAAATATTTGTACAATTATATAGGTTGTGGTTTCAAGGAAGAGTACAAATGCAGTAATCGATGTATGGAAAAGTGTCCGGCACTAAGAGTTTTGTCGAATTGTCCACAGGCCTGCAGATACGCTTGTTGGTGCAGAGGGAATCTTTCGCGCGATGCGAATGGCAACTGCATTCGGAGCTTCAGGTGTCCGACGGTGTATGGTTGATTTATGACTTACGACGTAATTTTATTTAATTAAGCCAAGCATCATTATTTAAGTACATGTACATAATAAATAAAGAATCAGCCAGTTAAATATTTGCACCGGAATTTTTAATATATATAAAAGGGTAATGCGAGTTGCGAATCATAATCAAACCAAGATGAAGACTTTGATCTTATGTATTGGATTTGTGTTGGTTAGTGCAGCGGCCGCACAATACAGCATTAGCAGCAGCTATAGCTCATATGAGCACTCAGACTCAGACTCAGACTTCGATTGTAAGTATCTTTAATTATTTAAATTAACACCTTATTTGCATTACTAACAAACAAGAAATTTATGTAACAAATACTGCCGTGAACCCTCTAGGTAAAGGCACATTTATAGGGCAGGAGGTGATTTGCTAACAAGTAAAGGATGGTTGTAAAATATTATATCTAATTACATAAAAATTTTTTGTCCATTCACGTATTGCATTTGCGTACAGTACAATTTAGTAATAAAATTTAGACAATTTGACAATCGCAATACATATGTTATACCTGCATTTCTCTGGTGTAACTACCGATTCCATGGAACACCGGCCCACGCTTTTAAAAGGGTCCGATTTGCAGAAATAAATAGGTATAAAAAATAGATCATTTGTTGTAAAAATATTTCAATATCAAAAATAAACATATGCCGGTCAAAATAAGCCATTTCTCGCACCGCGCAACAAGCAAAAATTGTTTACATTCTGTTTATCATTATTTATTTTTTTAATTCGTTTCTAAAAATATTTATTTATAATCTCTATTTATTATTATGACTCGTTTTATATTATATCTATACGTAATTATCAGTGTCTAATGTAGCGATTTATAGACCGATAAGTAGGAGCTTTTTTAATGTAGGTACTTACATACCCAGTTTCATATGATTGTGCAATAGTTTTCTGAATCTAAATTATTTTAGATAGAAACGTTTCATTCAAGATTGCTATTGAAAAATGTGACTGTTCCTATTAAAATTAATAGTATGAAACAATGTTATGCAGGGTGCGGCAGCATACCTTCCTTTTTTAAAATGCGCGCCATTCATTCGGTTGATGTCGTAGCGGAGCGCTAATGGTCTCGTTCAAGAGAGGGGGACTTTAAAGTTTTGTCCCGACGTGTAAAGTTCTTCTCGAAGTTGTTCTTGAGGACACTATTGGTTTTTTAGTGAAGAAGCTCATTTTCTTTATGTGGAACTGTCGACAAACAAATTAAAGAAAATGGAGTCGCAGTGACAGTGAATTCGGACCGGTATGTAAACATGTTGCAGGAATTTTGTTTTTCATGGCCAGATGAGTTGAACTTAGGAGACATTTGGTTACAACAAGACGGTGCAACGGCATACACTTTAAGAGCATCGATAGCTGTTTTGAGGGAACACTTCCCAGAGCACCTCATCTCAATTTGGGGTGATATGGAGTGGCCGGCCCACTCTCCCAATTTGGCCCCTTGCGATTTGTTTGTATTGGGTTTTTTGAAATATCCGTGTTCATGTGAACCCCACAATATCTGAAGACCAAAATCCAGAAAGAAATTGCCAACATAACGCCTACTATGCCGGCAAGAGTCGTGACAAAATGGGCTTCTTCACTAAAAAACCAATAGCGTCCTCAGGAACGACTTCGAGAAGAACTTTACACGTCGGCACAAAACTTTAAAGTCCCCCCTCTTGAACGAGACCACTAGCGCTCCGCTACGACATCAACCGAATGAATGGCGCGCATTTTAAAAAAGGAAGTTATGCTGCCGCACCCTGTATAAGGGACTTGTTTATAGAACAAAAATTAGAGCATTCTTCAAATCTAGAACGTAACCCTATTATTGTCTAGTTACGCTACTGTTGTATCTTTACGCAATTTGCGCATCGCTAGTTATGGGCCCCTCCAATGCGCTAAAATTTCTAAATAGGGGCTATGTTGAAACCGGGTGCTTTTTACTATATTTATACTATACTTATTCATAATCTATATTTTACTAACTTATTGCTGTCCTATCATAGTTTGTGATTACCCCAATGAAATAGTTGGATGTGGAAATCCCTGCTTTGACGCTTGCGTTAACAATGGAGAACCGTGTACGACAGCCTGCTACAGTGGATGTACTTGCGCTCCAGGCTACTGTCGGGACTTTTACGGTACATGTGTTTTTGAAGGCCCATAAAAATAATTCAACAAATATGTAAATAAGAATATTAAATAAATTGATTTTATTTAACAAACCACCGTCTTTCTTTTTAAAAGCTATCAAAGTTGTTTAATTATACCTACACGAAAATTGCCACGTTAAATTTGTTATAACATAAATATTTACTAACAAATATCCAAATAACCACGTTTTGTATAATTTAGCATTAATTATAGCTCGTTGTGTATTTATGCACATTTGCAAACAAACACAATATAATTATTATCCAGTTGTTGCAAAAGTCATGTTAAAGTATATAATTATATTAACCTTAGCGCTACTATTAACATTTATTACTTGCCATAAAGGTAGTTTAACAAAATCAATTATACCATTGCTAATTTATACAATTTTAGATTGTCCTAAGAATGAAATATGGACATGCAGTAATAATTGCACAAATTCATGCCCACCACCCGTTGTAAGACCTTGCAATGATTCCGACACATTGGGTTGCTATTGCAAGAAGGATTATCTGCGCAATTCTCTCGGCCAGTGTATTCCATCCAATGACTGTCCACTTTTGAGAGGATAAACGGATCAAATATAATTTTGTTGCATGCTAAGCTACAATGTATAAAGAGTTATGTAAAACAATTAAAATTTGAAACGATATATAAATAAATTGCAAATAAAATAGAAACGTGCTTTCAAGTTACTTCGACATAGATATATAAACACTTCAATTTATTCAGATTTGTTAGTTGAGTGTCTAACAAAATGTGGAAATTCTCAGTTTGTGTACTATTGATGCTAGCTGGCAGTATTTACTGCCATCCTCCAGGTTTGACTTAAACGTTAAAGTACGAGGGTAAGTCTACTATTATCCGCAATGTGGTTATATTTTAAGATCTTGAAAAATATAGAATACATGTATGGTTTAATTATTGTTAGGTTTGCAAGCATTTGAGCCAGGTTGTTTTCATTGTCGCTGTTTTGCCCTTAAATATGACTGCTCCACTCTCTGTTTCTACCAAGTAAGTTTACGAGGGGCCAAAATTTATTCTAGCCTCTCCATTGAGGCAACACTATGATGAATTTCGGCCCGCGATACACCACAAAAAAAGGAGCACTGAACATTAGTTTTACTTAATGCAAACAGAGCTAGCTCAAATGTTTAAAACCCTAACAATTATTATTGTGTTCTATACTTTTCAAGATTACCATAAGAAAAAATATAACCACATCGCGATAATAGTTGACTTACCCTCTTAATTCCACCCGAACTTGGCTGCGTTTCTATAAGAAACAATATTAATTTCAAATTAAAATTACAACTGCATAGTAAAAATATTTACATTATTCAAAAAAGCAATAATCTTTGCTGCAATACGTAGACATTCAATTTTGTAAATTTTCCAAATAAGGATTAAATTTTGCAAGAATAGCATTTTATTTGCAATGTCTACTTTAGAATTATGAAAATATCTTTTACCAATTGGCTATAATCTTAGGTACGTCCAAATTAACATTGTTTTTACGAGAGTAAGTTCAAAGTCAAATTCGGGTGGAATCACATTAATTAACAATTAATATATTAACGTAATGAAATTTCTTAGAGGGGGGCATAATCAACGAGTGTGACGATTACGAAGAGTATAAATGCAGCACAAAATGCGACGAAAAATGTTATCCAAACGGCGATACACCAACTTGCAACAGAAAGTGTAAAGAAGGTTGCTATTGCCAGGAGGGCTACGTGCGCGATGACGAGAAAAGCTGCATTCCGATAGCACAATGCAAAAGTAAAATGATAACAATAAATGATTGTTGGCTAATTATGCATATGTTTTAGAGTGCGCCAAGTATGAAGATTATTACTGCAGTAATAAATGCGCAGAGTCCTGCGATCCAACATGTAAAAACACTACAGATGTGTTTGGTTGTTACTGCATGCCAGGATTTCTACGCAATAAGGCCGGACAATGTGTTTCAAAATGCGATTGTGGACGTAAGTATTGTATAAAACAGTGTTTCTCAACCGCCGATTCGTGGACCCTGTGCCGATCCGTAATAGAATTCTGCTTGTCCACAAAAATAAATGATATTTATCAGTCCGCAAATAAGTAAAAGTTCAGAATTTGTCTAACACCACCGTTTTTCATGTCAGTAAAGCAGAAAAATTTATTCACAGGTCAAAATTCATCAATAAAATGTAAAAAGTTGATCGAAAGTTTATATAAATCTCGAATTTTTATCAAATTTCTTGCTGACAGGTCACAAGATTGAAAAAGATAAAGATTGCCAAAAAAATTATATTGAATAATGCGAAATTTGTATTCTTCTGAAAATGCTTGACTGCTGGCCACGCAGTTACTAAATCAACCACGTAAAATAATTCGGTTAGTGGCAATAATTCTATACAGATCTAAATGATTACATGGGCCGGATGAAAGAACTTTTAGTTGCCCATCGTTGGTCTAACAGACAAATAAACAAATAAATAATTAAAAATCAATATAGTAAATTTAGTTTATATTTACAGCTTGTGGCAAACATGAAGTATATAGTTGCAGCAACAAATGTATGGAGGCATGCAATAACGTCAATTGCCCGAAAGATTGCACCAACGGATGCTATTGTGAGGACGGCTTTCAACGGGACAAGAATGGCACTTGCATTCCAAAATGCGATTGTAAAAGTAGGTAAATCGCACACTCGATGTGGAGTATAATATATAAAATGCAATTTTAGAATGCGGCCAGAATGAGGTGTTCAAATGTGGCAATTCTTGCCAAGAAAAATGCTACCACGATAGTACTTTGATAAAGTGTTCTAGTGATTGCACGTATGGTTGTTTCTGTGCTGATGGATACGTGCGCAATGATGCTGGAGTCTGTGTTCCAAAAGCGCAGTGCAAACGTAATATATAGGCTATAAATTTCATTAAAAGGTATACGTAGGATAATTTTGTGGATTTTTTTTATTACTTTCTTAAACATTAAATATTGAACGATTTTTTCTTTGCGTGGAGGAATTTTTACAATTTTCTTCATATTTCTTATAATTTTGACAAAAATTTTTAAATGTTTTAAAAGTCAATCAATCATAAAATTCCAAAATTTTCAAAGCAATGATAAATCCACGCAAAAATTAATATTGAAAAATCATAAAATATACTAAAAAAATAAAAATTATTTACTAGACAAACTTTCTTATGTGTACCGTTGAATGAAATGCATTGTATGTATCTCTATTTTATTTAGTAATAATAATAAGAAAAATTGTATGTAGAATGTGGTCCGTGTGAAGAATACACATGCAGCAACGTATGCTTGGAAAAATGCTGGGCGTCGAATATCGCCGTGGATTGTGTGAGGACATGCACGCCCGACTGCTACTGCAAGAAAGGATTTAAGAGAGATGACAGCGGGCAATGTATAACAGATGCAGAATGTCATGGGCCGTAAACTGATTCCAATACATAATTACCCCTGAGATGTAAAGAATATAATATACATGTTTATTTGAAGCAATCAATCATTGTGTTTCCTTTATAACGCACCACATTGCAAATCAAAAGCGCCCAATTAATTAAATACACTGTAGGGTGATGTAGCCGCGCCTCCAAAAAAATCTTGTAAACAACTTTCTCTTTTCCCAATTCCTATTCTTCCGTCACGTAGTGGTAATTCACAAACATTCCTTTCCCATCCAACTTTTTACAATTTTCTTCATGTTATAATAATTTTGACAAAACTTTTTAAATGTTTTGATGAAAAATGGCAAAATTTTAAAAAATCAATCAATCATAAAATTCCAAAATTTCCAGTGCAATGATAAATCCACCTAAAACTTAATATTTAAGAATCATAGAATATACTAAAAAAGTAAAAGTCATTTATTGGCTAAATTTTCCTATGTATACCGTTGAATAAAATGCATTGTATATGTCGCTTATTTAGTAATAATAATAACGAAAATTGTTTGCAGGTTGTGGTCCATGTGAAGAATGCACATGCAGTAACGTATGCTTGGAAAAATGCTGGGCGAGGAATATCCTCTTCGATTGTACAAAGACATGCACGCCCGACTGCCACTGCTAGAAAGGATTTAAGAGAGATGACAGCGCGCAATGTCTAATAGATCAAGAATGCCATGGGCCGTAAACTGATTCCAAAAAATAATTACCTCTGATATGTAAAGAACATAATAAACATATTTTTCGGAAATCGACATATAATATATTAATTTAATGACTCAAATGAGTCATTAAAGTGCTACTTTAATGCCTAGGCATTATAAAATTATCACATGATAGTATTCCGAGTTCTGATTCGTCGATATATTCTATTAAACATCCTATTCTGCGGAGGCGCATTACCGCCTTTAGATGAGAGTATATGCAATAGACACAAGATGTTACCTAACCTTTAAAATCATGGAAACCAAGTAAATAAATATAATAAATATCGATTTCCGAAAAAATTTAATATGCTCCTCGGCATAAAGGGTACTTTAAAGCCTCACATATTCATTTGCCTCGGCAAATAAATCTTCATACTCGGCATTAAAGTACCAACTTAATGCCACGATACATAAATAACTATTATTTGAAGCAATTAATCATTGTGTTTATAACACACCATATTGCAAATAAAATGAATCCAATTAATTAATTACATTAATTAAGAGCTACTAGCACATAACAGATAATTAAATTAATTAAGAATAATATATATTATATGAATATTATAATCATTATAATTACCTTATTGCGACCCGCCGCTGTCATGTAAAAGGGTATTAACAACATTTTTTATGGTTGAAGAATTCGGTGCTTTTTTTGTTTGCTGGTTATGCGAGTCTCGATTAACGTTGTATTATATATAGTACGTTGTTAAACATGATCCCAATCTACCTAATTACAATTTTGGGTTATCCTAATACGCGATGAGTAATTGAATTCTACTGCCTGTATATGTATATAAAACGCACGCAATTTTTATGTTTTATTACTCTTTACTTCCGTGTTGTTAAGTTGACTTTATCTCAATAATAATGTCCGTCAAATGTGCATTTTTGTGTTTGATTTTGGTGGCAAGTTCGTACTGTGATAAAAAACATAATAAAAATGGAAATGGTAAGTTAAGTTGCATAACATGTAGAATGGTCCTTATTTTATGTGTTGCGACCTAAAATTGGCACGCAAAGCAAATTTCCATGGATTAGATAGATTAGAAATAAAAACTGAATAATAGAACAAATAGTGGTTTCCACTAACAGCGTTGAGGTTTGCTTGAGTTGCGATTTGAATATATTTTTCAAATTTGGGTTGCGGCTTATAAAGTAAACGAGTAATTAAAGTAAATTGTAAGAAGTTCACTGCAGTCAGTTGGTGAGCCATGTTTATAAGTTGTTTAAATGATTTGAAAAATTATAAATAAATAAAACGACACAAGGTATAGTTCATAAAAAAATAGTATTTAATCAATATCGATATTTCAATCGCTCGGTCATCTTCTACCAATTTTTTGTGAACTATACCTTGTGAAGTTTTATTTATTTATAATTTTTTTTAATTATTTAAACAACGAGTAATGAAAGTTTTTTGTACTCACATATTCATATAAAATTACCATCTACTAAAACGCAATTTACATGCCCGAATAATTTATATTTGCTATTTACTAGGCTGTAATGTCAATGAACAATACTCAACCTGTGGAAGTCGATGTAGCGAAATCTGCCCGTACACCAATGGACCCAACGGTAAGAATGGACATGGAAACTGTCAAAGTTCTTGTACAAGTGGCTGCTTCTGCTGTGCCGGCTTTGCTCGCAACAAACATGGAGTTTGCGTGCAATCGTCACAATGCTCTACACATAATGGAAGTGGAGAATCGTCTGAATCCTACAATAGTAAACATCAAATTAAATAAACGAAACAAAGTAAATAAACATTGTCTGATGATAGGTTGCGGTCCAAAAGAGGAATACAAATCAAGTAATCGATGCTACGAAAAGTGTCCAGGGCTAAGAGTTTTGGCGAATTGTCCAACGGCGTGCAAGCCAGGATGCTGGTGCAAAGAGAACCATTCGCGTAATGCGAATGGTAACTGCGTAAAGACCCATAAATGCGGAATGGCGCAAGGCTGATTTCTTAATTTTAATTAAAAATTAATATTTATACATTTATCTAAGTATTATACATAAATAAAGTTGTTGGTTTAAATGCAATATTTCGTCTGGTTTTTTACTATATATAAAGCAATATTACAACTTATAACCTACAAAACAAAAATGAATATTTTAAGATTATGTGCCGCGTTGATGTTAATTGGTGTAGTACTTGGTACCTCAGATACCGACGCAACATTAAAACATAGTAAGTAATTATTATTCCTAAATTTTATGATATTTATTGCACTCACTTTGTGAACCATTGTTGAGTATTAAATAATTCAATAAAATACACTTGGAGGATTTACAAGTATAAAAATTAGACTGTAGTTGATATATATTTTGTCTTATTAGATCATCTTCAGAACTACAACTAAATAAATATAATATATAAAACAAGTACAGTCTAATTTGTATATTTGTGAATCCTCAAAGTGTATTTTATTGAATTATTTAATAATTATTATTGGAAGCGATTTATGCATTATTAAGCAGTATACTTTGAGGAAAATAAATTTTTTAGAATTATTGTTGTCAAATTAAATTTTTTATTTGTGAACGCTATGTTGGCTATCAAAATGACCTCCAACTAATATGAGAGCTGACAGACTATGTCTATGTGACTATGAACAACATAATTAGAACCAGAAAATTTTCAAAACTCACATGCAAAACATTCAATTAAAAATTTTCTAATTCTAGAATGTCCAAAGCATGAAAAGATTTCCCCACTATGTTTAAATCCCTGTATGGAATCATGCAACATTGGAATCAGATCATGTCCAAGATATTGTCAAGTGAATACTTGTGCGTGTAAGAAAGGGTATTGTAGAAATGATGAAGAAGTATGCATAAAAAGTGAGCATTTTAAAAAAAAAACTTTTAAATCGTTCCAACAACTTACTGTTTCCCTATATTAGGTAATCTCTGAAGGATGGATGTTCTTGCATGCCGGGATGCTGCCAGAAAATGTATACATATTTAAATAAATTAATAAACCTTTAAATTGGAATGTCTAGTTAATTTATTATAACATAAATATTTACTAAGATAAATAATTCAAGTATATTTTGTATAATTTAGCATTAATTACTCGAACAATTATAATAAATTATTATTTTGTTTATACGCACCGCATTAACAAACAAACAACAATTATTGGCCCAGTTACTGCATACGCCATGTTAAAGTGTACAATAATATTCAACCTAGCACTACTATTAACATTTATAACTTGCCAAAAGGGTGCATATATAGTTTATTTAAACTGTAGATTATTGATAAATTAATTAATTGTAGATTGTCCTGCAAACGAAACATTGACTTGTAGCAATAATTGCATAACTCAGTGCCCGCCACCTGTTGTAAAACCTTGCAATACTACCTGCAGCTTTGAATGCTACTGCAAACAGAGTTATTTACGAAATTCGGCCGGTGTTTGTATTCCATCGCAAGGATGTCCACTTTTACTCGGATAAACATAGTTACATTATAGACTACAATGTATATAGAAATAATTATGCTGAATGATAAAGAAATATTTGTAAATTTGCACATTGTTTGTAACAATAAACAAGTCACACATACATATTCCTTGCAGATAAAATAGAAACGTGCTTTCAAAATTACATAAATACATAATCGCTTTACTCAAATGTGTAAGTTAAATTAATAACTTTTGCAAAAACATGTTCAACTTATCTGTTTGTATCTTGCTGATGGTAGTTGGTAGTGTTTACTGTCCAGGTTAGGATTTAATTAATTAATGATTAATAAACTACTCCAATACATTTTCTTTAGCGCCAATCGCCAAACCACCAAAATGTAATGACTACGAAGAGTTTAAATGTAGCAACAGTTGCCAGGAAAAATGCTATCCGAAAGGAGTTGCAGTTAAATGTAGTGGAAATTGTACAAACGGTTGTTATTGCAAGGAGGGCTACGTTCGAGATGATCAAGGAAGTTGCATTACAATAGCGCAATGCAAAAGTACACAAAAATAATCGATTGACAATTAAGTAATTGCGTACTTAACTTTATTTGTGTTCCAGAATGCGAAAAATACGAAGATTATTATAGCAGTAATAGATGCGTGGAGGCATGCAATCATGATAAATGTTCCCCTGATTATGATACTTACGATTGTTACTGCATGGAAGGATTTCTACGAGATCTAAATGGAAAATGTGTTCCAAAGTGCGATTGCGGATGTAAGTATCAACCAATAGATCTACAAATAGAAAATAGCTTAAATTAAATGAAATCGTTTACAAACCTAATTTCAAAAACATGAAATTGAGCTTTAATTTGCAGCATGTGGCGACCATGAAACATATCGTTGCAGCAATGACTGTGTAGACGCATGCAACCATGATATTTGTACAAAGGAATGCACCTACGGCTGCTATTGCGAGGACGGCTTTCAACGGGACAAGAATGGCACTTGCATTCCAAAATGCGATTGTAAAAGTAGGTAAATCGCACACTCGATGTGGAGTATAATATATAAAATGCAATTTTAGAATGCGGC
>JARJDW010013779.1:0-12410 GCA_030264715.1 Adinopsis sp. GC000173
AGTAAGAAAAATGGGAAAATTTCTTGAAAAATGAGAATTTCTTGCAAAATGACAAAAATTTACAACTTTTTTTATTATAATCAACAATATTATTCTTGTTATAGATTTTGACGCGTGGTAATGCCTACTACAAGTCGTGCATTGAAAGCCTACAACGGCGCAACTTGTTTAAGAATCACATGCTCTTGGTCAGCGAATTGACGCCCGACTTTATCGTCGGCGATAAGCTGGTTAGTATGGATGTGGCCGAGTGCGCTGTCAATGGCCTGATTACCATTCCGGACGACTATAAATGCACCACCAATTTGAAACAGGTATAGTAGCAAATAGATAAAGAGTGGATAGGTTGACTGAAAAGTTCCAAGCCTTCACCAAAAATTTGCTTGTCTTCTTTCCATTTTTATTTGTAATTTCTTTTTTTTATTTATTATTCGTCTATGTTCTTTTATTACTTATTTGCGTCGCAATTTGCGTAAATCATCTAAAAGCTTGAAAATTTTCAGTCAAGGTGGATATGGTCTGAAAAGTTTCAAGCCTTCACAAAAATTTGCTTGTTCCCTCTAATTTTATATTTTTGTACATCGTTTTTTGTAATTTGCATCATTCATTTTTTGTTTATGTTGTCGTATTTCTTACTTACGCTCCAAATTGCGAAAATGTTGTGGTGAAGGCTTGAAAGTTTTCAGACTGGCCAAAAAATATTGATTTGGTGTATTAAATGACTGTTTTTGTATGCATTTTAGGGATTGAGCGAGTTCTTTACGTGTGCCGACTTTGCGATAATGTCGTGCCGTGGCATATCGATTGCGATTTGGCGACGCGGCGATGAATACTTCTATTTTGATTCGCACGATCGCGACGAACAGGGCTTCTATATACGTACGTGTATAATACGTTTCGTAAAACTTTACTACTTTGTTGTTTATATTAGCGCATGGAAAAAGTTGTATACAGCGCTTCACCTCGCTGAATCGCCTGTGCGAATGTATAATGGCCAATTTGGGCCCATCGCCGATGCACGCCATCTTCAATCTAAATCGCATTGAAATATCGATTTATAACATTCCGCAAGATCCGGAACCGGATGAGGACGATGCGATATCGAACGAGTGCGATGAGGAGGAGCAAGCGAGCAGTTCGTGTAATTTGGCCGAAATTACAACGTTCGAACGACCGCTGCACAGCTTTAAGAAGCTGACGAAAAAGCGTGCAATTTTACAGGCGGATCGTGGGCAATCGGATCCGGTATTTGGTAGCGGCGCCGGCAAGCAAACGATACCAAATTTGTTGGCCGCCATTGCGATGGCGCGTATTTTTATCCCCGCACAATGGACGGTGGATATAATGAACGATGTGCTGCAAACCGGTAACGATATCTATAACGAATCGATTCAGGCGTACTATAAGCGGCAGAACGAGGAGAATTTGCGTTGTGGTGAGGATCAGGACGAGAACGATGACATTACGATGGATAATGTCATTAAGGAGTTTAAGATTGGTGTTAATAAGTTTACCGTCGATCCGGAATTGATTCTGGAGGGGCCGATTATGGAGCAGGCGGAAGAGTTTAGCGATGCGATTATGCATTACTTTAAGCGATCGGCACGCGATGTGGATGATTACTTTGAGCTGGTGGTGCAAACTGGATTGTATGATGTCATTGTATGGAAACAGAATAATTTGTATTATTTGTTTGATCCGCGGCATCGTGATGGACGTGGGGAGATTTTCGGCAAGGAGGAATGGAGCGATGTGCCGTTGATGCAGCCCGACGCGCAATCGGCGCATTGCTATATGGATAATTATGGATTTGACGGTGAATTGGAAGACTATTTGGAGCGTGAATGGTTGCAGCTAGGAATTGATGGTGAGAATGAGGAAGCGCATGCTGAAGAAGAAGAACGAGCGCACAAACCCAAACATCCTCCCGAATATTGGGAGGATTTTGAGGCGAAACACGGCCGGAGTTGCATATTATGGTTTACAAATCTAAAATGCTTGCTGAAGCATTTAATCGATAATTGTCCGCCTGTAAATCGACCAACCACCAATTTTCGCTTGTACAAATTGGTGATGCACAATGAGCCAGACGTTAAAGAGGTGTACAATCCCGTACGTCCAGACGATGGTGATTGGCATAATTTCAGCGAGATTAATAAGCGTCAGTGGATATTGCGCGGATCGATGAATCAACGCAATCATATGTTTCCCGAAAGCAATCGCGGCCTGCAAACGGACGCCAATTGTATTATAGCGCTTGCCTTTGCAGAATTGTATGCGATGAGTAAATTTAACAAGCAAACGATTGATCAAATACTTAAGTATGGTGATCGATTATATACGCACACTAAAAAGATGCGACGAAAAGAGTTAGAACAGGCTAATGATCAAAATCTAACTGCTGCTGAGATTGATGACATTATCAATAAAGATGTTTACACCATTGATAAACTGGTTAAGAAGTTTTGTATCGGCGATGATAGTGTAACGGCAAACGTGCAATTTAACTATATTTCAGGCGAAGTGCACGCGCAAGATGTGCAAGACGAAATGGATGTAAAGCGTGGTTTGATTAAATTCTTTCGCCAATCTGATAATCACTTATGCGTGCTAAGTTCGAAGGCGGTAAGCATTGCAATTTGGCGCATTGGCGATTACTATTACCTGTTCGATCCGCAAGAGTGTGGACCGCACGGTGCGCATCGTGAATCGGGCGGTAATGCGTGCATCATGCGCTGTTTGGATATCGAGTTTATCGTTGAAGTATTTTTGGCGAATATACCCCGGATTGGTAAGAATTTCTTTCAAATTCATGCGGTGCAAATACAGCAAGCTGATTGTAAGACGCCGGTAAAGGAAGAACTACGCAAGGTGGATTCAATGAAGCTGACTGGATTTATGCCGATTACGCCTGGAAGGTTGTTAATACGCGGTTCAACGCATCAAGATCATGTGCAATTTGGTCGTGGTACGAATGCGCAATGCGCGCCAATTGCATTTGTCGCGCTCGCAATGACGCTAATTCACAATTGCGAATTTTGGACGCGTCCGATAATCGATGAAATTATCGCCATTGGTGATAAGATCTATGCAAACATGCTGGATCGTTGCGATTTGGATTTTAATCCATGGGAGGAGCGATTAACGGTTGCAATGGCACCAAACGATTTTCGCATCGGACGCATTAAAGTCAATTGCGAACTGCGTCACACCGAGCAGCGTGGCATCATTGATATTAAGGATCCGAATGTGCAAAATCTCCGGCAAGGCATTCAACGCTTTTTCGAGGAGAATAGCTACGGCGTGCTCGAAACGGATTTTCTCACCGTTGCCATTTGGGAGGCGGAAGACTCGGAGAATCAAAACTATCTGTATATGTTTGATCCGAATGCGCGCGGACCCACCGGCATGCCAATGCTGGAGGATGGTACCGCGTGCGTGCTGAAATTTTGCGGTCCGAAAATGATTAGCGATCATATCATATCGCTGATTAGTATGGATCGGCAGGGGTCGTTTGTGATTACGCCGATTGAGATTGCGATTGAACGCGATGGGAAGCGCAAGAAGACGAAACGCTACGGCATGAATACGGTAAGAAAATAAAATATAAAATGTCATTGCTATGTTGATTAAAAAGTGAAGTTAGAATTACATTTTCACTCATTCCGGACATTAAATCGCATTGATTTCATTCTGGATTTGAATAAATAGCAAGAGATAGACGCTTAACGTCGATTTTATGTGAAAACCGCATCGAAATCGCTTGAAAAATGCGATTTTTCAATGCAATTTCAATTTGACTTGACGTTTTGGGAAGTGTGATGCTGTCAAATTGAAATTCACTCAAAGATCGTATTTCTCGGAGACGATTTCGATGCTCTTTTCACATAAAATCGATGTGAAATGTCTAACCCTAGCTATTTATTGAAATCCGCATTGAAATTAATGCGCTTTAATGTCCGGAATGAGTGAAAATGTGCTTCCAACCTCACTTTTCGATTGTTACTCATTCTACCCGTGTTTTAATAAGCGTCAATTTCAACGGGAATTTGAATGAATAACAAGAGATAGATATTTTTTTTGAGTGAAATTGCTTTTGACGTTTGGGACAATTACAATATCTCAAAGATAATTTCTTTAATATTTATAGCGATAACGACATACAACTATCATTTTATAAGAGGTGATTACTAACCCCAAACGTGTGCTGCAAAGCGCTTTACCTTTTTTGCATAAAACATAAAAATGTATATAGTTGGCTATGATTTAGCGCGAGCTAGACAGTTTAGGTTTTTGACACACGAGCGCATAGTCGTAAAAATTTACAGTAGTAGTGGGTAGTAATAGCCACACTTGCACACTCTACTCACATATATATTATATAATGTTTCAGCGTCCGAAATCGTGCTGTAAGTGCTGCGAAACGATGCACACGCTCAAATTGGGTAGGAAAACGTATTACGTGATTGGCAACGGTGAGATGGCGCTGTTGCGCGGCACACGTTCGCAAAACTCGCGCATTTACTCGCCGTCGTCGCGCAACAATCAGGACATACCGAATTGCATTGTTTCGTACATTTTTGATAAATTGATTCCGTTGTCGCGTTGGACGTATAAGACGATTGATATGATTTTGGATATCGGCGATCAGCTGTATAAGGATAGCTATATGATTTACAATCCCAAGGAGAAGAAGCTGCGATTGGAGACTTTGATTCGTGATGTTGTGATTAAAGACATTCGGGTTAAGATATCTGTTGGTGCGCCGGTATTAACCGCCAAGTTTAATGTGCAATTGCTGACTGAGGCGGTGCAGGCTTGCTTTAACATGAAAACATTCTGCATTATTCTCGTTGATCAATCTGCGGTAGCGCTATTTAAACGCGACGAATTCTTTTATCTGTTTGATCCAAGCGAAGTTGATTTGCATGGACGACGTGCGGCGCGTGGTTATGCAACAGTAATGCGCTTTAACGAGCTGTACACGTTAATCAATGTGTTGATGAATAATCTGCAAGCTGGCGGGCTGTATAAGGAGGTATTCCATGTAATTGTTGTTGCAATTAAAGAGATTGAACGCGTCCCGGTTGGCACCACGTTTATGGAGAAAAATCCGAAAATTATCAAGCTGGAGGCGAAGGCGCGGTGCAATGAGCGTAGTATTGTCGGACATACGCGGCGTAAGAGCTTTTGCGACCATGAGCACAATCATCACGATCGCGTTGCCAATTAATTAACACAAGCAATGATAAAATAATAAAAAAAAACACTAAAAAAAGTACCAAAAAAATTGTAACAAAAACACGTAACACAAATGTAAGTAGTAAAGATGTTGTATATGTGAGTAATGAATGAATGTAGTAATATCCAAATCATATATAATAATAATATATCGAATCATGGCATCTTTAATTAAACAACACTTTTTATGATTATTTATTTCGCATTTTTCTTTAAAAAAAAAAAAAAATGTATAAGTACAAAAAAATATTATTATATTATCGTCACGTCTTGTTGTAGCCTCATTGCTTGTTTAATTAACACGAAAGATATGAAAAAACATTATGCTAGTGGACGTTTTTTTTTTATAAAAATATGATGCATTTGAATCACATATTATTACAATTTGTGCATGTTATTACCTAACTAAGCTAACCTAATAATAATAATTAATAACAAATTTGATTTAATATAAATACTTTGTTTTACTTTTTTAATTAATAATTAATAATACTCAAAAAATATGAATTAACTACTAAGTCGCTACGTAAAAATTTCATTATTATAAAATATATAATCTTATTATTTATAGTACATTTTGTACATATTTGCGAGAGATTCGTTTATTTAAACACAAAAAATCATTAAGTCTACTACTTTTTCTTATTATTATCACCGGCCACCAAGTTGTTGTCATTATTCTGTTGTTGTTTCTGTTTTTGTTGTTCGTTTTCGGCCGCCGTATAAACAATCTCAGCGTACTCAGTCTTATCGTCGTCGCTCTTCAACACCGGACGCAATTGCGGACTGACCAGGTCCAATTCGGCGTAGACAATGCCGCCGCCCCCAGTTGCTGTAGCATCTTTATTACCACCAGTCGCTTCTTGCTTATTATTACCATCGACATCATCCAAAGGTATTTTTGTTTCGTCGTTCAACACCATACCGTCGGTGCTGTCGCGCGTTTCTTTATCGCTGCCGCCGCGACGTCGAAACATTTTCAAGTTGATCTTGCTCTTGAGCGGTTCGAGCAGGTTGCGTTTTTCTTTGTTTGGTTGCTCCACACTCTCGGCATCACTGCAAAAATTGATAAATGGTAAAAAAATAATGTTTTGGGAGGATAATACATGACTAGTCTGAAAAGTTTTAAGCCCTATCCATGTTTTTGGATTTTTTCTTTCGTTTCGTGCCCTTTTTGCTTATTTTTCATGTTTTTTTTTTCGTTATTCGTTGCATTATTTTGATGTCTTTTACTTTAATATTTAACATTTTTCGCTCTTCTTTTTATCTTTTTGAATCTTTTTTCATGTATTTTTGTTCATTTTTGTACTATTTCGCTATTTTTACGTTTTTGTTTCAAACAACACCAAAATAGAGCGAATAAAAAACGCAAAAACATATAAAGAAAGCGAATTAATGTTGCACGAGAGTTAACTTATCAGACAAACTATATATATGCATTCCAATCTTACGTGTCGTGAGGTGTTGGCGTAGCCGGCGGTGGAAATGCTGCAACAAAAACAAAACAGTAAAATGATAAAAAAGATAGAACAGTAACAGAAAAATTCGATGCGATGCGCGTTTAAATCAGAATTTGATGCAATCTCTACCCTTTATATATACACACATATATATACATATATAGGGGAAAGAAGGGAGTAATCGTGTGCGCACGGTTGGTTAATAATTCAACAACCACCTGTTGCACGTTTGCCTTGCCGCCCCAGCTCGTAAACGCGCACACACACACAAACACATTGGGGGGAAAACAAAAGCGCGCAAATATGCGTGTGTATTAGGGGATGGTGGATGATGTTGTGATGTCACATCATTACAATTTACAATATTTTGATTTCTTCACATTTCTCGTTTTATTTGATTTTATTTCATTTTATTCATCATTTATTTATCTCGTCTTTTTTGTTGTTGTGTTTTCTCATCATCATCATATTTATATATATATAATAATAATATAAACAATTCATTTTTAAATATATCGTGTGTGTTATATAGAATATTTAATTAAACTTAACCTAATAATAATTAAAATAATTTAAGTACAATACATTCAAAAAACGGCCATTTACAATTTTATTTTAATTTTATCCCCACTTTTTTTGGAATTTGGAGTATTTTACTATATCATAGTTAGTTAATTAATTAATACACTGCGTCCGATATTATTGTATAATAGTCCAGTGTATAGCAAAAATTAATAAAATAATTACAAATTAATATGAGACGCAGTGTATGTATGTATATACGTGGCTGGTTCGAAAAGTTTCTCACCCACGTACACATATATATATCAATCATTTAGTTTGCTTATTATATATTTTACAATATTTGGAATGGAAACACGTTTGCTTCTTTGTTTATTCGTCATGCAGTGCAAATGCAATCGAATAAATTATAAAATAATGAATGATAGAATGAATAAATTAATTAATTTGATTTAAAAAAAAACGCAAAGAGGTAGTAGTTTAAGTAGTAGTAGTAGTAGTAATAGTAGGAAAATCAGTCAATTAAATTGATGAAATTTAGGCATTCTAATAATATGTAAGTGTACTAATACTGAGATACAAGCTGTCAATAATGTTTTTTTTAAGAGAGAAAGTGAGCAAATATGCGCACTTACAAGTTAGAAAGTAATGAATCGACTGCTAATTGTTGTCAAGCATAAAAAATGAGAGTAAGTAACGCGAAATTGAGGTTTTTCACTCTAATTTTTCATTTTTGCACAGTTTTACATTGAAACAATGCCAATTTTGATTCCCACGATGTTATTTGGAAGCGATTTATCATGTCAATCAGATGTATTAGTTGTTGAAATCGTTATTTTGACAGATTGTGTCCCAGTGATTAAAATTTTCATATATTGTACATATTTTGGAATGCCTAATAAATAATAATAAACGAAGAATATTTTTTGGTTATCTTTTGAACAACGCTGAATATGAATTAGGCAATCCACCAGAAAACTGTCATAATAAACTTGCTGTCAATATTTAAAAATAAAAGTAAATTTAAATTGACAGACAGACATTTATCTCAACAGTTTGAATGGAATGGCTAGTTGAACATATATATTTTTGTTGTTGCCATGAGATTGTCAGAATTATGTAAATGAAGTCAAATTGATATTATTATGGCAGAGTATAATCTACTACACAAAACACAAAAATAATCTTATTATCCTATTTCATTTTTTCTTTCATATTTTTTAACCTATATTATTATAACATAGTTTATTTTATAAAATAACGTCACAACGCTGCTTGCTTTTTTGTCTTATTTAATAATAATAATTAATAATAATTAATAATGTAACAACTAACACGCGCGCACATTCGTTTTTTTCTTCTTCACATCTTCACATACATACATCATTCAAATTTTGGAATGTATATTTATACTTTTTTGAGAGTCGAGAGTATTTTAATTAAATTTTCACGCGTGCAATTCTCCCCCGTGATTTTTGATACCACCTCATCACCAATTAATAATAATAACATAATCATTAGACTACTTAAATTAATACATGATAGATAAAAAGAGAGCTGCATTATTTTGTTTGTGTATTATTGTGTGATTGAGTGAGTTCGGGGGGAAAATACGCGTGAATATATATCATATATAATATATAAAATTGCATTGATTTATTGTTATTAAACAGCCGTATCGATTTTCTTTTCTTTGATCATATGATGATCGTTGCCGTTAATGTACTCCTGCGAGCTGTGATGGATGTGCGGATTGTCGACGCCGTCATGTGATGCGGTCGTTGTCGTTACACCCTCGCCCCCTCCCGTATAATCAATGACATGTGCGCCTCCTGAAAAACGAGAAAAAAAATAAAAGCTAATGTTCAAAACATTTATTATCTGTCTACACACACACATGCTAGCTATACTGCGCGCCTTACTTTTAAATCCTTTTTTCTTCCACCCCACACACACACACACACACAGACACACTCACGCATACGATGCTACTCTCTAAGGCTACCATATATATATATGATGCAACATCTAGTCAAAGGGAACACAACAACGATAAATGCATTCAACTTAAAAACACATCGCATGGGTATAGTATAGACAGACATTTTTTATTCGCTCTCACGCGCAACGTAAGTAAAACAGGCGAGATTGTTTTTAAAGGCAAGTCAAATCGTTACCATTTGTAAAATGGAAAAAACGACTTACTGTATATCTATATATATGTATAAAAGGTATAATATAACAAAACACAAATACAACACAGAGAAAGAAAAAGAAAGAGAAATACAGCGCGCGCTACTACTTAATAATAACATACGTGGCTGGTCCGATAAGTTTCAATAATAACCTTTTTTTGTTTTGAGTAATTTTTAGTGCGGCACCTCCTCAAATTATTTTTTAGCACCACCCCGATGAAAATTTTTTGTGGATTTTTCTTTGCGCCGGGTGGAAATTTTTGCGACAGTCTTCGTTTGATTTTTCTTTGATTATGGCATTTTCCATCAATACTTTTAGCGACTTTCATCAATATTATTCAAAGATGATGAAGAACTGCGTTCTTCTTCATTTTTGATTAATTATAATGAAAATCTTTAAATATTTTGATGGAAAATGCCGAAAATCAAAGAAAAATCAAAGAAGAAAGTCGCAAAAATTTCCCCCGGCGCAAAGAAAAATCCATCCAAAATTTTCATCGGGGGTGGTGCTAAAAAATAATTTGAGGAGGCGACGCACTAAAAATTACTCAAACTTATCTGACCAGCCACGTAAATAAACCATCCACATAATACACGTCTTCTTGCCTTTCAAAACAAATGCCTACTACTACATCATACAAAATATTAGCTTTTATTTTTCTTTTTTTCGTTTAACATATGCAAAAACAAAAAATGTGCGATGGAGAGGCGTAGTTGTAGTCCTAGTCCTAGTATGTATTTATTATTTATTCATCGTCGTCAAATAAAATAGCAAACAATATGTGTATACGAGCGGGCGATCATTTAGGCAACCAACCGTACGTACGGCCATCATGCATTGTATAATATATATAACAAAATACATACGTGCTTTGATTTGCATGCAAATTCTATGTAATAAATAAACAACCAACAACACAACAACAACGCGATGGGCGCTTTGCCTCCCGCCCGCGTCCTGCCGCCCGCACGTTTCGCCAAAAATTCGAAACACGTACATATATCATACAAATAAATAATGAATCAACAACGACTAAATATCACTCACTCAAAACGTAAAACCGGCATTATTCTTATGCTTTAACAAAATTGATATAATTAACAATCATTTCTGGGACGTTTTTATTTTATAATAATGTTTTTTTTGTGTAGTAAATGTTTTTATTATGTCCGATTGCACTGCGATAATGACATAAAATGAATTAATTTTCGCACTAGTTATGAAAAGTTTGTCACACTTTTTTGCGTTTTTGCTTGTGGTTTTTCACGTTTTATCGTTCTTTTAGCGTTTTTTTGTGTTTTCCTGTGCATTTGCTACCAATTTTTTTGCTATGTTGCGTTTTTCTACAGTTCTTCTGTATTTTTTTGTAGTTATTTCGTATTTTTTATCTTTTTCCACAAAACAATGCAAAAAAACACTAAAAATATAAGAAAACCCCTAAAATATTAATAAAAACGTCAAAAAACGTTTAACAAAGACGCAAAAATGAATAAAAATTAGAAATAACGAGAAAGGTCAAAACTTTTTGGACCAGTCACGTATATAGTGCATCAATCTTGTACGAAAATGATTGCTTAGACATTTTCTGGCAATCGGAACATAATAAGCATACATGGCTTAATTATGTAAGTGTACTCATTGTTATTACACATAAAATACACACAATATATTTTTTATCGATTTGTTTACTTACCAGAGAAACACCAGCGTCCGGTTCGCCATGAGAACACGACGAGGAAGATCGCCACGCCGAGAATGAGTATCGAGATGACCAGGCCGAGGATGGCGTTCGCACCGAACTCGACACCTATACGATAGACACAATTCGATAATTAGTAAAAGCGGTTTCGATTCGATGCAATTTGGCTTTGGTTTTGTCATTTACATACCGTACATGTTGTAACGTATATAAATGAATTTCTGCAATCCTGCAAAATGTTTTTTTGCACATTTTGGGAAGAGAGCGCGCGTGTGGGGGAGGAGAGATAAACAAACAAAATAATCAGATTTTTCTTGCAGATATTGTTAAAGTTGTGTAAGAAAATAAGATACAAGTAGTGGTATTGGTAGTAAAAAAAATGGTAAAAATTAGTTAAAAATTACAAATTCCTAAAATATTCACAATTTTCTCTAAATTTCTTGTTTTACACTTAATTTTTTTCCAACTTTTACATTGTTCAATGGAAGATTGTCCCAAGTTTTTGTTGATTTGGCCGGAAAAATGATTATATTTAACAAGTTTTAGTAAAATTTACATAAAAGAGCGATAACTTGTGCAAAGAATCGAACAAGTTTCTAAAATTCATCAACTAACCTTCGATTTTGTCTAAAACTTGTAAGATTTGCAGATTTTGGGTGAAATTTGTTGAGAAAATCAATAGAAAATACAAATATTTTAAACATTTTTATGCTTTTTGTACAAATTTTTGCATTCTTATACATTTTTTATTAATTGTAATCCATTTCTAGTCAAATTAACAAAAACTAAGAAATTGGAGAGAAAATCGCTTAAAAACTGAAACCTTTAAGCAATTTCTACTTTTTTACGTAAATTTTTGCAGTTTTATACAATTTTTACTAAAACTTGTTAATTATCATCATTTTCCAGCCAAATTAATAAAAACTTGCTAAACATTTCCATTAAAAATGCAATTATTGTGTTAAGAATATACGAAAATCGCTTAAAAACGAAAGCATTAAGGGAATTTGTACTTTTTTAAGATAAATTTGTGCAGTTTTATACAATTTTTACTGAAACTTGTTAATTATCATCATTTTCCAGCCAAATTAACAAAAACTTGCTGGACATTTCCATTGAAAATGTTGATCTCTTCTAGAAAAATTAAGTGTAAAGCAATGGTCCGCATTTGAATCGTCTCAACTTGGGAGATTAACCAGCCAGTCCGAAATTTGTACACCACCGGACCTTTTTGTACTATTATACCACCTCCACTACTTGTACCTAATTTATATGCAAATTGCTGTGACTAT
>JARJDW010013788.1:0-23289 GCA_030264715.1 Adinopsis sp. GC000173
TATCATTAAAGTGTTTTATGTCATATTATACATCTAAATTTAATTAACTTTTGCAACTGTTACTAATCTATCTGTATTGAAGAAAGTCAATCAATCAAAAGTGAAATGTGCATTTTGCCTCTTATATCTTATAAAATACAGGTGAATAAACTGAAAAACACTACTGTCAAAATAATAACAAAATGATAGTAAGTTTTATAATAAATTATCAGTTAATGCACTTTAATCTTACAATAAGCTGTGCTTCAAATAAATAATATAAAAACAATTTCGGTTTTTACTAGCCAAGATTGACCACTGCCGAAAGTGGGATGTAATAAAACATTAATTATACAACAATAACTAACGTTTTTGTTATATTTTCATAACCATAATTATGGTGTTTTATTACACCCCACCTCCTTCAGTGGTTAATCTTAGTATATTAAAATATTAATCGTATTAAAAATTGAAAGTTTAGTTACTTGTAGATAATAATTTTAGTTTTGTTTTTATTGCTTGTGTATTTTGCATAATTTTATTCAAACTCACATTAATGTCGCAAAAAATATAAAAACGATGCAGAAAATTAATAATTTAAGTTACTTTAGGTGGGATTTGCAAGTCATTTAAACAACTTTATAACACAGAGACATTTTCGCTGTATGCGAAATGTCAAGAAGTGGTAGATGTCTTTAACACATAAGATTATCGTTTCAGTTCTTATGTGATTATGCTTTCCAACGATATTCCCGACCAATCTTGAATTTTTGATTAACTTTTTGCAACTGTTGTTACTAATCTATATTATTAATTGAAGAAAGCCAATTAAAAGTGAAATGTGCAACTTATAATATAATAAAAAATCCATATTTCGATTTGCAATTTAAAGTATACTGAAATGTTTAGAAAACATCTATTTTATAATAATAATGTACTAAACACGTAAAAATCAATGAAAGCAAACGAATTTATATAATATAAAAAAGCGTATTTTACGTGATATAATATAATAAAAATATTTTATGAAGCAATAAATTTTAGAAAAAAAAATTTCTAATTAATCGCATTTACATATTTTATATACATCGAAACCATCGAGGATTATTTCGTTGCATAAACACTCGATTTATTTTTTCGCATTCGAATCGTGATGGTGTCATTTGTGCGGAAAAATAATGAAATAGTAGTCGAGATTTCAAGTGGCAGATCATTGACTATCAATTATCCGGGAGTAATTTGTTCCAATTGGAAGTAGTTTACGTTTTGAAACACAACTTTCGCACTAGTTAATATTCATCTATCGATTATGAACATACATCATCATGCACAGTTTGTCTAGCTTAATTATCGCTCATTTGCTGGGTAATGTATGTATATAGATTGAAACATCTAGTACGAAGACTGCGTAAAAGCAGCCGATGCTATCGCTTTGAAAACGTGGTTACATTTTTGCAATGTCCTTGTTGCAGCGTTGCATTACTCACTTACAAAAAGGGTCATTTACTGTAAAAAGTAAACTAAAGTGCCTATTCACAGATTTCTTTTTCAATTTTGACTCTTTTGTCTAGCTAAAATGTTGATTCACACCAACACCTTCCTCTATCTGTTTCTTTTTATCACAGATTCTTTATTGAAGAAATTATTTTAAAAATAACGTAGCCTTTTTCCTTGTTTAGCGTTGATTCAGAAATTATTGCAAATATAAACAACGACTAACGCAAATTATGCCATCCTTTTACGGTCTTTAACCATTTCCTTTCCTAAAATTTTCACCATCTCTAGCTATTCTATTTATTCGTCCATTAGAAAGTACTAAAAATTAGATAAAACTTATTCTTGCAATGTTTTTTTCTTGTTGTGTTATTTACGACTATTAAACATTTTCCCACTTAGGTTGTACAGACATTTGTGGCATCTATGTATATTTTGTTCCAGTTTTGATGTTACTACGTCTTTTATTACATTTAATGTTCCAGTTTGGGCTTTTATTTTTCTGTTTTGTTTTGGTTTTAGGATAAAAATCCATGTACAAGAGAATGCTCAAGTTCGTGTCAAAGTTCAAAATAAAGTATTGTAAACACAACCATTGCAAATTAAATTTGTTCAATGTAATAAGCGTATCACATTACTCACCACATTCGTAATTTCAAGTGCCGTGGATCACTACCATGCGTTTGCCAAATTTAAATACCTAATTCTTACAAAATTATTTGTTGTTCCTTGCTCATACCCTTCTAGACTTGTAAAAATTTAAGCTTCTTAATTAATAGACTGTTTCCAATAAGAATTTTTCTTTCTATTTCCCGAATTATATAGAACCAAAAAAATATTACACAGACAACCATTTATATCCCGCAGTTAGCATTTTTTCACAACAACTTCACTACTCCATGTCAATACCAATATAAGTAAGCATAGGTGCTAATGTCAGTTAGAAACATTATACGAATAAACGTGATATATCAAATCTTTGCTTACTTCTCGTCTACTTTTCCGCGAATCCTACACATGATGTACAAGCGACTCTTACGCACCGTACAATAGTCAATTTTGCTATTTTATGTTATAAATTGAAATCCATTAAGGCTATCGAAGCCTGGGCTGGACATTATTGCGTCGTAGGCAGACTGCTTGACGACGTTTATTTGGTTTCCTACACCTTGAAATTTTGCTTGATTTCAAGCAATTCCAGCAATTCTATTTATAGATAAATGTATTATCTACAATGCAACAGTAATTTACCTTCAACTTCCAACGCATTTCAAACATTATTTGTACGTTCAAATAAGCAAATAACAGGAGCTTTTTAAAATTAATCTAAAAAAAGTTATATAAAAACTTCAAACCGACTTATTGTTAGTATATTGATTAAGAGATTATACATTCCCTTAATCAAAAAATAATTTCAATATTCAAAAATTATTATAAACAGTAATGTATATTTGCCATGCAATTTAATTCATTTAAATCATAATGCATTAAGCATGTCTTTTCCGTATTAAGCTAAGTTTTATACCTCTAGAAATTAGATTATTTGGTACACGTTTTTATACTTGGCAACATGGATGGCTAGTGGTTGAATTTACACAAATTACTGAAATGACCAACTGTATTTCGTCAAGCTGAGTATTTTTTTCAACTTTCGGCAGTATGTAGACAACCAAACTTGCAAAAATCGTAAAATTGAGGTCCCATAAGGATATCCCCACTATCGCTTCACTACTCTAGGATTAAAGTATAAATAAAAAATATATTAAATGCACCTAACCTCAAAATGATAGAAGAAAAATTGTTCTCTCGCAAAAGGCAAAATGAGATTATGCCTTTTGGTCACTCTAAACAAACAACAGAGAATCAAAAACAATATGGAGACAGTTCTGCATTGTAGAAAAAAATAAGAAAACTATCTCAAAAATGTGTGCGATGTACCTACAGAAATTGCAATTATTAAGAAATCGTTTAAGATAATGTAATGTCGTACGAGAAGTCGATCATCTTAAAGAATGGTAAGAATTCTCGCTTTAGTATCATTGAACGCAATGATTTTATTGTATTATCGTATATTACTTACAATGACCTTTGATTTCTAAACAGCTTGTTTTGTACCGGAGCAATAGAAATATTGATGAGTAATTTCTTTTTATTGAAGCTGTTGCAGCGTGTTCGTTAATTTGTTGCCAAATCAATTACATTTTACGTTTTATATTTGAATTATACTGCATTTTCTAGTTAAATTAACTCATTTGATGCACATAACAGACATAAAAAGATACTATTTATTAACTTATTTGGCTATAACAACTAATTCTGATAAGTGGATACTCATGTTTCTATTGTATGATGGGTTCATTGCTTTCTTGGTTATAATCGTTGCGTTTTATTCGCGACCAAATTTTATTTGGCTATTTATCACAAATTTACATAAAAAATGTTGATTACTTATTGAACTATCATATTGTACTTTATCAACAAATTATGATGGTTGGCTAAATTCTATACTTTCAGTAATGAGATTTTTTAATAAAATATATACAAATTTGTAAATTAGGTAGATGTAACTGTAAAATGGCTTTTCCCTAAATCAAATAAACTAAATTTGGGAAAGTTGTGGGTTTGTGTCAGTGTTTCTCAGACTTTTTAAATATAAAAGTAATCATTTATTCTGTGTTTTTAGTAAAAGGTAGCGGTCATATCACATTGGACTGAATAATCCCATATTTGATTAGCTCTCACATATGAGTGTGTCCATCCCCAAATGTGGACTACGTATGAATCATGCAATATAGTTTTCGAACACTGAGATAGTTGCTCAAATTTATTTTAGAGCATCCGTTTTACTATATGTAAGTATTTCCAATCATATATAGCATACACTATACTTTAAAATTTTCCAAATTTAAGAAAAAGCTGAAGATAAAAGTTGTGCGGCATTTGCATTAAAATATTTATTTTCATCAGTTATAGTTTGGTCCTATTTATATTTTGTTTCTGGCTTTCAAATCCCATTTGTTATTCGCTGAAAAACAATTAACATCATTTGATAAAACCAATAATAAAATTCTTATTAAGTATTGTGCTAAAAGAAAGAAAAAACGTTTAAGTACGCAATTCATTAATTATAAATTTCTTTCTTTAATAATATTAATAAAAATCTGTAGAAAATGTAACGTAACTGTAGCTATTAGCCCCATTAACAAACTAAAATGTAATTTAGTATATTACACAGTTTATTAAGTGCCTAATGAATGAAAATCTGATTTGATATTTATTTTATGGATGTCATTTATCAACATTAAATATGTAGGTTTAAAATAATTCGAAAATATAATTACAGTAATGAAAATTAAAGTATAACAAGGTAGGTAAAGTAGAAAATAAAAATACATTAATTATACATTTAAGACACCTTCCAAATATATGACGTTGTACGTTTCTAAAATATTCTCGTCTTTGCTGGAATAACATTTTAAGTATCTTTTAATTAAACTGTTTTCTATTTAATGTTGTTATACAAATTGGACCATCTAATTTGTTTATCAGGTTATTGTTAAATCAGTTTTTATAAATGTTGAGGCACTAAAGTGAAATTCAATCCTTCGACTTATTTTATGAAAATCATTATCATTGTATTCATTTGGTCAAATATAACAAGGCATTGCCTATTATTTCATTTGCTAGTTGCACTCGCAAAAGGTAATCTGTTTCCTACAGCTTCTTCGCAATATTTGATTTTGCTATTTCAATTAAATTTTAATTGTATCTACAAAATATATAACATGTCATTTACAAATTGCTCATTTCTACTCCTCAATGTCACCTGTCTGTGAAAGAATAGTCGTTTTGACAAACATTATATCCGCAATAAATATTTTGCACATTTATAAGGAGCATATTTACCTTAAATTCGCATTCGGTTTTGAAGTATAAGAAGCATTTTTTTAATTTTTATTACTGCGCCGATGATAAAAGTAAAGAAAAGTGTATATCAATATTATTGAATATTAGTTATCCAGATTGATTGAAATGGCACAATTCTTCTAAATCAGCAACTATATCTTATCTAAATAGTATCGATACTATTATTGTTCACATGTTTATGGCATATAAGTGGATTATAATAAAACAGCTGCTCTAATTCAAATCCACAACATCGAAACTATGAAAAATGAAAACAAAAATACACCCTGATAGTGAAATATTAATTAGCCAAAGATTACAACATAATCTAGTTAGAAAAACCATTTAATTTCGTTGCCAAATTCCGTATACTGTATATTATTTTAAGTAAAAAAATATATTACGTTTTTTTATTTTTCTACATGCGCTTATTTTAAAGTACTGGACATTTATCTAAACCGTTGTAATTTAATTTAAACCACAAATTAGTTACTTCATCAAGTAGTCAGCATCCACTCGAAAGGAATTAGAGCTTGTTTTAATAAATTTGCTTTGTTTTACGAAATAAAAAACATGTATTAAAAATGTTCCCAATTTAGCGTTTATTGCAAATCGAGTTAATCTTAGACAATGTGAAGTAATTTACTGACCTGTGGGTTAATTATAAATCGTTAATAAAATTGTTTCATATTATGAAAGTGCATTTATCATGCGATAAAATGGTCTAAAACCAGTTATCAGTGGAAGAAAGCTGCTCGATTATCATAAACATCTCGGCTATTTGCTATCAATATTAATAATAAATTGCAAAAATCTGCCGACTTTTACATCTCATAAATGCAGTAAAAGTGTAACATGTATTTGTAATGATCCTTGACGAATTAATAAACGTTTTGTTAGAAATTAAACATTTCTACCACAAGTGTATTAGGTACACATAGGTACATACTGTTAAAAAAGCGCAATTGACTTTGTGCAAGGTAGTTTGCGGTTTTGCTGATTGAACCGCAGAAATGTTCATTCATGGGATGTAGGTAGATAGGTACTTTACAACGTTGATACGCACACACATAATCAGTGGAGCAAGGTGAAAAAAAAGCGACGAAAACAATGCGATTTTTCTCTCTTGTTGTTTCATGTACTAATCGCAAAAACAGCAGATGGTGGTAATAAAGTTGTAAACCAAATTGCGTTCGCTCATGCGTTAT
The DNA here is from genome assembly GCA_030264715.1 of Adinopsis sp. GC000173. Lineage (NCBI taxonomy): Eukaryota > Metazoa > Arthropoda > Insecta > Coleoptera > Staphylinidae > Adinopsis > Adinopsis sp. GC000173. The sequence goes on from JARJDW010013788.1 coordinate 6,588, forward strand.
ATATTCATTAAATACCGTTCGTTTTTTCTTTGCTCGATAATTATCCACGCAAATTAATATCGTTAAATTACGACAAAATACACGTCGTCCTAAATAAAATCAAATGATTTTAATAAATTACACCATGTCGAATGATGTTATGAAGAGTAAATGATGAGCAAACCGCTTGTAATTGTACGACTTTGTAAGCAAAAACTGTTAGTATTTCATTAATTATCCTATAAAAAATTAATACATATACCTTAAAAGTCAAAGAGAATTCGTAGCAACTATCACTTTTTATGGTAAACATTATTATTCCAATTATTGTTTATTTTGATGAACCGGTATAAATTTGATAAGACATCTAATATTACAAAACTATTTTAGTTAATAAAATTTAATGTATTAATATATTGAAATGTGTAGGTACTAAAAATTAAGATATTATATAAAAACAAATTAATAACCATAAATTTCCACAAAATTCGCCGACCTAAATAAAAGCATATCATTTCAATCAGCTTCACCATATCGAATATTGTTATGAGAAGATGAATAAACTGCTTGTAATTGTATAGCTTTGTAAGCAAACTGTTAACTTTATTGCAATTTCTTTAATTATCCTATAAAAATTTTAATGTATGTGAAAATTACCTCAAAGGTCGAACGTTACAAACCTTATATTCTGTACATTTAGTAAATAAATTTGGTAATGAGTTTTAATGAGTAAAATTTAAAATATTTGGGGAAATCTTTTGTAAGAATTATATTCGTTAAGAATTGCTAAAATTCCAATTTAGCAGATAAAGTACATAAATTTTGATTTAAGAAAAATAAAATAAACAAACTTTATCGATAATTTTCCATTTTGTTGTGAACAATACGATTTCCTTTTTTTAATTAAATCGGAATTAGATTATCTAAACGCGCTTATTACTACTTTTTTATATAATAATTATAATAATTTATTCAAGTTAACACTTTCTAAGTGATCTTCTTGAATATCTTTATTGTTCGTTGTGTTACACAAAATAAAAAATGTTTTAACGCTCATGCGCTATTTATGCATTAAATACCGTTGTTTTTCCTAACTTTTCGTATAATTACCTCTACAAATTAATAATCTAACGATTTTGTGTCAAGTACATCCCGTTTTTTTGTTTTTTCGTTAATTAATTCATAAAGGTTTTTTATTTCTATTCTTTGTTGATTTTTTACAACGATTATATTAAAACGTAATTAAAATTTCTTCATCGATTTTTATATTAATTAGATGCTGAATGTTTTATTATTAAATAATTATACGTTTGCGATTCCCATATCTAAGCACCGTTGGTGTCATTACGCTTTTTTGCAGAAAAGGTTAATTTCAGGATGCGACTCAAATCTAATTACAGCATCATAACGATTTCTTCATATTTTTATACACTAAAAACTGCATTATTCTGCAATGTTAAAACCGAGATAAATCAGTTTAATGAATTATTTAAATTTGTATAATATATGCAAAGGCATGAATCTTGGTAAAACTTTTATAATATCATCATTTTATTTTAACAGATTTATTGGAAATTACTGTATAGATTTTTCTGATAAATTTTCAAAACTGTTTATAAATACTTTATACAAATGTAGAAGCTATTTATGAGAAAAGTATGCTAAAGTATTTTTTACACTTGTAGTACAAGCCAAAACAATGCAAAAGTAGCTATTGAGATTGATACTTATCTGGAATGTTAATTAGCTATGCATTGAATGATGTTAGAAAATCGTAATATTCCCATATTCAAAAGCAGTTGATGCCGTGAAACTCTAATAAGTAATGAAACGTTTTAGCAGTTTTAATAACACATTTACAAAATCTAATAAAGTAAATACATTTTTGCAAAATTATTGATACGAAATGCGTAGTAGTGTAAACACTATATACATATTGATATATTTTATGAATTTTTTAGGTGGTTTCTGCAAACGATTATTTTTTTAAATTTAGTAGCAATAATAGATGAAGTTAATCAATATTTGGATCATTATTATTCATTGAATTTTTTATAAGCTGTGCATTTTAAATAATATAATATTATCAGTGCCCCTATAGTGAACAAAAACAAGTCTAAAATTTTACATTTTATAGAGTGAATTTTTAGTATATTTACTTCCATTATTTCCTTCCTATAATTTTTTCAGAAAATAAACAATACTAATAAATAAAAAATGTGGAAAGACCCTGCTTTGATATGCAATATTAACCAAATTTTACCTTTTTCTGTTCATTTATTGCAAGTGAGTGATTACACAATTTATTATAATTTAGCGGAAGAGTATAACAAATATATTTATAATATACTTAGGTAGTATAATTTCAAACATTTATTTGAGCATATACTTATAGATGTGATAGAGTTCAGATATGCACCGTCAGAAATTTTATATTATGTTCCAATATGCAATTACAAATTGCTCATTACTGATTTGAATTAATAATAAAGCATTATTTATGTATTGGCAAATGTATTCTAATGAAATGAAAAGAGAAATTATTGAGACGAAACATGTAGAAACAATACAAAAATTGCTAGAAATGGTTGTTTATCTAGATAATTAATTATATGCTGAATGAGCTATTACCAAATAGCGATATTCCCATATTTAAAAACCGTTGATGTCGTTAATAAAATGCGATTTTGTGCAAGACAGGTTAATTTCAGGATGCGTCTCAATTCTAATTACAGCGTAATTACGATTTAAGCGCTAGTATAGTGTGTGTGGCAACCGTTTGCTCAATGTTAATTTTATAAACTAGACGTTGTCACCGAAAAAAAATGGATTGTTCTCGTTGTTGCGACTGAAACATTTTAGATATCTTAGTTGTTAAAAAGTAGAACGTCCTCCAGCTACAACAACACACGCAGAGAGACGAAATGAAAGTAATTTGTAATTATTTATCTTAAGACTTGTTAGCAAACGTAATTAATTTCCTTCATACCGGAAAAATTTCGTCGTAATTGTTGTGTTTTAGATGCGTATTGCAAATTGCAAACCGTGGAGAAATTATAGAGTTGTCTCGTATGGAAAATTAACAAGTTATTTATATTAATAGATCGCAGAGATTGCTAAAAGGAAATTTAATTGTACTCGCGAATATTAATTATCTATAATATGATAAAAATTATTTATTAATTTAAGTCCACGTTGGAAATGAACGATTAATTATTTTATTGATTGAACTACACGCTTTAAAATCATATGATTAAATTAAAAAAATCGCATTTCTCTTATTATTTATTTATAAAATAAATACGCTGTTAATTAATGAAACGGCATGCCAAGATTGATCAAAGCCGATACAATTATTATAGGTACGCATATGTTCAGATAAATAGTAAAGCATTGCATCTGGATATTGGCATATTATTTTTTGGCTATAATCCTTTCAATTTTGATGAATTATATATAATAAGTAATGAGCTTTAGTTATTCACTATTATTGCTTTATTATTACGTTAGTAAGTTTTAACTTTTACATATTTTTATTTAGAAATTTAAATAACTTAAAAGTTTAAAATTTGCTTGTTATTGAAGCTTGTGATCTATGGTTATCAAAATTAGTTAAAATATATAAGAATTAGTCATTGGTAGAAATCATAAAATTATAGGTAATTGAAAAATAAGATTTCAAGTAAGTTGTGAACTGATGCGTTTCGTTAACTTTATTAAGTACTAAATATATTTTAATTTTTTTAAACTTATTTTCATATGTAGTGAATGATTTTGTAACAACTTTTCATATATTGTCATAGAGGAAAAATCATAAATATAATTCGAAAACTGTATAATTCTTAAGACATTGAAAGTTGAATTAATATTTTTAGTAAATTGTAAAAACTTTTTGTATTTCTCCCAATTTTACTTCTAATTTTTGTATTAACATAAAGTAATGTTTAATTTGACAAATTTTTATAAATTTTCATTAGTTTATTTTTAAAAAGCTTTAAATGTTACTTGTTGCTGCAAACTGTTAAATAAAAAACAGTGCAAACTATTTCCAGTTTTAAGCCATTTTAATCATCTAACTAAGCAATGTTTAAATGTCTTGGTTTAAAAAAAATATGTGTTGAAGGATTTTGTTGCAACTGTTTAATAATTTACTTGGAAGTAAACACTTAACCTCACGATTTATTGCAAAAATTGCATTAATAATGCAGAAAAATGCAAAGCAAACCAAAGAAATTAACATTCTTAAGCTTCAAATTAAAATTTTCGTAACTTAACTTAAAATAATTAAATTAACGTGTATTATTTCAATCCTATGACTTAGTGCAACACGATATTATATAGATATCAATAAAATAAAATTTAAAATGTGATTGATTTATGTCGCTACGTTTCATCAATCAAAATTCTCGCCTATCGCACGTTTTTTTTTATTCAACTAAGATATAGGTAGGTTAATATCGAGAAATGCAACGCTGCAGATTTGTGTGCACGTGAGCGATTTTTTAGCGAAAATGAAAAACTTTTACTTTTTGTTTATTGCTGTGAACAATTTTTATAAAAACAAACTTAATAGCTGCTATTAAATAATTGCAATTTCTAAATAATCGCTTTTATAGCATAAAACCGACAATTAAATTATAACAATTTTATGCAAAAAATTATAAATTTCAAAATACATTTCCATCCATTATGCAATTAGAAAATGATTTGAAGATAATTATCAGTTTTTGCGCGCACATACACAGAGGAAAAATTCTCAGGATTTGTGTCATATTCATGCAATAGGTATATTAATCTATGCGCATAAAGCAATAAAGTAGATATTAATTAATTTTCCTCGCTTTTTTATGTATTGTTTAATCTCATATTAATAATTTCGTTTATGCGTATATATCTAAATTATCTATCATCGAATCAATGTTTGCGTTGTCCTAATGAAGGCGGCGATTGATAAAGGTGTATGCGCGCATTTATGCAAGCTAATATGTAAAAGAAATTGCGAGGCAATTTCATGCTCTTTTGCAAGCGTTATGGAAAACTCGAGGAAGAAAGGAAAAGTAAACATTAGTTTTTATGTTTATATTTATTAACTTAACATGCGTGCAATTTCGTTTTTCGCCTTATTATTTCCTCATCAATTATCTAATTATTTGTACGGTTGCTGTTTATAGTCCTGAAATCAACAACGAATTGTGCTAATAATACTGCGAAATATTTTTTTATTTCTTTCCGGGATCCAAACTGGTAATTTTTCTTTTGCAAAATAATAAAACGTTACCACACTTTTCGAAGACAATCTTCATAATATTAAATTATTTCTATTTTCTTTTGTCGTATGATATGTTGTTAGGTAATCAAGAACGTTCTTTCAATTTATCTACAATTTACGAAAACTGCGTCCAAAGTTACTTTAAATTGAGTTAATTAACAATGTTAAAAAATACTTAATTCTTTGCCTGCTTTAATTATAACAACTTAGGTGTTTCTAGAATCGTTATAGAAAAGAACACTGTAGTGTACAGAAAACATAATTTTGTATGTATCATAAAGCATTAACTTTGAAAATAAAAACAGTTACAAGTCGTGCTAAAAATGAGGTGGAAAAACCTACAACAAGAAATAAATTTCATTTTGTGTATAAAGCGTTGGTTTTGCCACCTTGATTGTGGCACAACTTTGACTATATAACAAATTAATCAACGAGGTACATCTTTAAATTTTGGGAAAAACAGCTAACCAACCGCAGATATTTGATAGGCCAATTTCCACAAAACCAAATGCATATAAAACCAATATGAGTTAAAGTGTTGCTCGCTTTCTTGGAATAGATGCTTATAATCAAATGAATCTATACTTGATTCTTACAAATTTTACATGGCTTTTTTACATAAACTGAAAAAACGAAAAGTACTTTCTTGGTTATCTAATATTAATTTATCATGACGTTTGGAGCTCTTTCATCATTTATATTTAATTTAGCTGTTTACACAAATATTAAGTGACCTATATTTTTATTATTAAATATTGATATGAGCAAAGACAAGGAATAAATATAATTTTGCACAGGAAATTATCGTTTGGAGAAAAATGCAAATGTAGCAGTTTTTTTGTTAAGTTTTATTTTCACATATTTCTGATCTTTGAAGGATTTTGTTGCAACTTTTCACTAGTTTAGTTAGGAGTAAACCTCACGATATATTGCAAAAATTTTAATAATAATGCAGAAAAATGTAACACAAACAGAGGAAATTACATTGTTAGGGTTTCAGTCATGATTTTAATCAAATTTTAAGAATTTTTTAGAAATATTGGGTAATAGGTAGGTATTTGATTTTAAATTTTACTTCTATAACTAAACTAAATAATAGTATCTTTGAATTTATGATATTTTGCATTTGTAGCATTTTATAACGTTGCTTTTCGCAGGAATAAGAAAATATACTCATTTGGCAAAAACTAAAAATTTAATATTATTGCCCTCATCAACCATGCCCATATTATTATTTGTTTTGTTGTGTTGTTTGTGCCCGTTGGAAATGCGCACGTAGGCAAAAAATCCCATTTCCCCCAATCAATCGCTGCGATGTGATTTTATCAGCGCAGCGCGCAAACAAAAACGAGATTTTCTCCTCGCGTCTTTATTCTAGCGCGCACTATTAAAATATTCATTCATCGCAAGTAAGTACGTTACGCGATCTATCCTAGAAAATCTCTCTATGACGCTGGTTTATTTATTAAATGAATCCAATCGCCTAGATAGTTTTTTTGCGTTTTTTGTCTTGTGTGCGGCGCGCGAAATGTTCTCACAGACACACGAGAACAACGGGCGCGCAACAACTTGGAAATGATAATTATTTTCTTGCCTTATCGATAATAATAATATGATTGTTTTAGCAGCAAGCGATTTTTTTATGTCAGGTCGTGAGAGTGCTGCTAAAACATCGCAAGGTTACGAGCGCATTTATATATGATTAATTAATAACCATCAATTAGAATAAATTAAATACATAATTGCGCCGTTTTCGAATGCATCTAGGCAATGTGTTTACGGCCGTTTTTTTCGCAAAACGCACACACTGCCCCGATTTCACTTTGCATATTATACGTATACATGCGACGACGGTGTCGCAAATATTTTTCCTGTTTTCCTATATAATAATAAATTATATTAGTGTAATGTAACGGTAATAAAAATATTGCTTCACTTTTTTATGTTGTTTGTTCGCAGGGTGGACCAACTGGAATTTACTTGCCGTGACGACGATGACACAATTAAGGTCAGTACAGTTCTTGCACTTAAATGCCGTATTACGTTCAGCATTTTTGCGTTCGGAGCGCTAATTTTAATAAACGCATCGAAACTTGCGCTCTCCGCACACAATCTTAACGCGGATTTTGTTCAAACTTTTCCAACTTAAGAATTAATACTTGCAAAACACTTTGAATGTCTTACTCGATATTTTATTAAATAAATCATTGATTTATTGCTTAGATAACATTAAGATTTTAGTTTTGCGGTGAAATTATCCAATTTGGTGCCAATATTTTGCTGAATTACTTTTTTGCAAATGTCGATTAGTTTATTTAAGTTGTGTTGTAGTTTTCACATTGTTTCTTTCTTTCTTGCATTTACGAGCATGAAACACTTATTTAAAGATTAGTTTATATCTTCCGACTGATTTTTTGGAAAACTTTTTAAATTTTTGTCATTTTCTATCTAATTCAACAAAAATCCTCAATAAAACTGTATTAAAATACAAACTTTTAAGAAAAATACTCAAATTATTCAAATTTTTAGACAAAAAATGCAAATTTTACAGTTTTTTTTTAAAGTTTACTAAGACTTTTTTAATTTGGGCATTCTCTATAAGAATTCAATGAACTTTTCTAGTTAAATTCGCTAATTTCAACTTTTTGGAAACAAGATATACGTTTTGGAAAAAACAGACTGTTACCTACCTGATCTAAAATGCAATAAATAACGTTTACATCTAGAATATTGAAACAAAATAATACGACTTACTCAAGAAAATGCAAATAATAAAATTATTATATAAAACTAGTAAGTTTTTTTTGCATAGATAACTATTTTTTAAATGTTTTTCTTGGGAATGTTAATAGAAATTTAATTGCAGTTTAATAATTTTCTTTAAAACAATTAAAAATGTTATATAAGAATGTTTTTATAATTATCTTATGTTAAAACATTTCTCTTTCTAACACAAAAATTAGCAGCTATGATAATTTTTATTAAAATAATGAAAAAATTAATTATAACTTTTACGTATAAAGTGGTTGCAATGCCGGATTAAAAAATTCCACCATTTGAACGCTACACGTACCTATAATAAAACAATTTGAACAATTCTTTACAAACTTTCAGAAATCAAAGAAAATTTAGCTTGGGTTGGAAATAATTCCTGGAATGAACGCGCGTTTCTTATTCTTTCCAATAGAATGACATTCTTTTAAGAAACGCAAAAGACGGTTAGAAATCGAATAATTGCATATAATCTACATAAAAATCTTGAAAATTATAGTATGAGTACAAATTTGGTAAAGTATTAAAATGTATACAAACTGGATACAAAAATATTGCAAAAATACAAATTTAAAAAGACCTGATATTTCTGTAGAATATCATTTTATTAAGACACACAAAAAGTGATTGTGTATTAAAAATTAAATATGATTATCACAAACTTATAAAATTTTTAAATATTCTAATGCAGCTTGTTTTCGTATCGTGTGATAAATATTGCATACAAATTGTAAAAAATTCCAGCGCGTTTCTTATTTTTCCTTAAATTCGAAATCGAAAATTGCATATCTATAATCTGCATGAAATTATTAAAAGTTATAATATAGCAAGTTTGCGTAAGTATTAAAAACTAGAATCTATATCCAATAAAAATTGCAAAAATGAAATATTAAATGCCTGTTACAACAAATTCTTATTTTTTTTTTAAATATCATATTATTAAGACACGTAACAAGTTGATTGTGTATTGAAAATTAAATACAATGATTATAAATTTATAGAATTAAATAAAAAATGTAAATTAAATCCAGCTGAAAACATTTCTTAAAGGTAGTTTATAATTTCCTTGTATTAAATATAACAAAATCTTTTGGAAATAGGAAATTTAACGTAATTGTTAAAAGTTATAGCGTGGCATGTTTGCGCATCGTACAACATATTAAAATCCATAATCAATATCTAATAAAAATTGTGTCAGGAACGCTTCGCCGAAAAAGTTTTGCAGAAAACTGCAAACTTTCCACCGAAAACGTTGTTGTTGTTGCGTCGTGCCGCCAAATGGGAATTAATGACGCGAATGCGTATTTGGAAAACCGAAAAAAACTAGCTAATACAGAAACTGATTATGTATTATAATGAGTGAATGTATATGTGGAAATGTCCATCTAGCAAAATTATATATCATTTATTATCATCAGCTTGTAAATAATTGTATGCTTTTTGTAGATAAATTTCCTAGAATTGCAATTGCAAAACCGTTTCCTTGCATGATATTATTCGTAATTATTTCGAATTTTTACTCAGGCTAACCCAAAAAAAAAACGTATACGTATAAGACAAAATATTATTTATGCGCTTGCACAATTATTAGAAAATTGCAACATTCTCATCGCTGATTTATTATTTCAATTAGAACAATTACAGTTAGGTATCTATAGACAAATCGAATAACCTTAATTAATACGCATACGTACTTGTTTAGTTTGATTTTTTTTTTTTGGATTTCAAAACCAATTTTTTATGGAGTGAAATTACAAATATTAATCATTTTTATAATGCATGACTTTCTTTACGATTTTTATAAGTAAAAAATGCTTTTTTCTCGAGCAACGTCCACATTAAATCGTAATCATGATACATAAAGAAATGTAAATTTTTGTTTAAAAAAAGAAACTTTAAGTGCCGCCGGCAACATATTCATAAGTTAAGTTCAAGGCAAAGATTTATTTACTCGCACTAACATTGACGATATTAGAAAGCTACAAAACACTTGCTAAGTGATTAATTATTGGGTGTACATATTAATGGAATAATTGTAGCACAACGTCTTGATCGAGGACCGCCGCAAATATCAAAAAATAGATGTACGATTTAATTAGGCCAAAAAAATTCGTGTATAATATTTCGCTTAATTGTATTTGAGTTGTATATAATTTTGACAATACGGCTGCAGGTAACACTTTCTTTTGTTCTCCGAAACGATTACATTTTAAACAAAGTGATATAAATTATAATAATTAACTGGATGGAACTGTGAATTAAGCGTTTTTTGTGAATGATCTCGAACGAATTTTAACAAACTTTCTTTGAATGCCACACACATTACAAAAGCTTGAAAATACACAACCATGTATCTAATCAAAATACCTACTTATAAGATTTTTATCGAAGATTTTTAAGGGCATTGCATTAATTAATAACAAATATATTAAAATATTCATTTCAGGTTAAATTTTATTGCATTTTTTATAAAAAAATAATTAATGTTTGTGAGTATAATGTTACTTATTTTAAACATAAATATATTACTAAATTATTTTAGATATAGTGCGTTTTATTCAAATGTACACATAGGAAATATAATCTATATCATTTTTTGATTTTTTTAAATCTTTTAACATTTTTCATCTAAACATTTAAGAATTTTATCAAAATTGTTGAAATAAATAGAAAAACGAAACCCTTCATGATTATAAAGCATTACTGATAAAATTGTATAAAAAAATTGATAAAAAAGGATATTCACTGTATATATTATAAATTTTATTAAATAGTATTAAATTGGACACTATATTAGTGCAAGTTTTATAAGCAACTATTGGTAGAATGTTTTTGAAATAAAGAAATTTAGGAAATAGAGTAGTTGAATAAATGGTATGTTTTTAAAATAATTGACGAAAATGATACAATGGTTCTTGCTTCAAAACTTTAAACATGTTATATATTCAAGTGCGACTATAATTTTGACAATACGGCTGCAGGTCTTCACTTTCCTTTTGTTCTCTTTTTAAATAACGTGGTATAAATTAACATAATTAGTTAAATAGAACTGAAAATTAGGCATGCTAGAAGCTAATCAAAATTTTCGCGCGCTTTCTTTGTTCATCTAATATTCGCACCTTAAAACGCAGTAGTTGTGTTTAATTTTTATCTATGCAAAATGATCGTAATTAACAGCGAAGTGTGCGCGCGGCTAGAAACTTTTCATTCAGCGCTCGGAGCAAGTGTTTTCTTTTCTTGCTCCTTTTTTTTGCTAACTGTATTTTAATACGATCATACTGGCAAAGTAAAAGTCATATCGTATATGCCGCTGCATATAGACCGATCAGGTCATTTTCACATCACATCAAATAAGTAACCAACCAGCACCATATTTGTCGTCCCGCAGCTTGATTGTCTCCACTCACCTGCGCCAGAATGCAGCAAAGCAATCACAAGTATCGCGATGCTCCTCAAGTTCATCGTCGTTGCTTCATTTGCTCAATTGAGCGCAGATTCGATTTCATTCCTGCAACAAGCAACGCCATAGATTAATTTTAATCAAGTTCAGATTTTTGCTTTTATCGTAGAAATAAGAAAACGCTTACATATAATGAAATTACAGAAATAAGGTTAAGAATTAAAGTGCATCTAAGAAATGTTTTAAAATAATAATCTTTTGTAAAAATACATTATTTTTAACACAATTTTCTCAAATGATAAAGGATATTTAAAATATGGTAATTTTTCGATTTTTATTCTAAAACCATTTTTTTAAGTTTTTACTCTGGAAATGTGCATACAATAACTACCTACATAAAAACACTACAATATTTTCAAAAAAACCTTTGCTAATAACCGATGATTAAAATATCAGTAAAATTTCCATATTATAAATTAAATAAATTAAAATCAATATTTGCTCAAGTTTTTATAAGCAAGCAATTGTTCATTGTTAATGTATTTAAAGCAACAATTTTTCAGACATGTTTTATTTTGAGTAATATTGTTTGTTTCGCTTAATGCGTGCATCAACTCAGATTTAAACGCATTAATTTATCGGTATTCTTAGGTTATATTAGTTTATGTGCAGTATTAATGCGCAGGTTGGAGGGAAAGTTAATTGATACCTTTAAAGACTTTGCTGTTAATTTTCAATAAAATCAGCAAAACAGTAAATACTTTTATAATTAAAAAAATATATGTTAATGTTGATCTACCTTAAAAATCTATAGAAACTTTAAGTATTTTTATTATAAACAATAAAATGATTTAGAATGAGTCTTAGTGTAATGCTTAACTTGTTAATAAACATAATTATTTTTGTCATTTTAAAGAAAGAAAGCTATAATAAAACGCTTAACAATATAGGTTTATGTTGATGTGTACAATTAAATATAAAATATAAGTATTTAATTTTCTATTATTAAATTGTACAAGTTGGCAGAAATCATAAATAATTTCCTTTAGAAAAAATGCTTTTATTGCAAAGAGATTTCGATTTCATTCCGCCAACAATAAAATCGATTTATTAATCCCATTCGCCTTTCTTTAATAATAACAATAAAATAGGCAATTAATATTTCATATAGCGTATTACCGCTTTTATTTTTCGAGCGAACGAAGCGTAACGAGTGTGTATGGTAAAAAAAATGCAACAAGTTGCTAATAAGCGAAACCATCGCGTCTTATGTCAAAAATGATGATTTAATTTGTTATAAGCCGAAGCATTTTTTTGCGAGGCACGTTCATCAACTGTACTAAATTACACGTCTTCCGCGCGCTTATATAATTTAATAACGTATTATGCAAATGCCGATTTGCAGTCATGTGACATTTAGATGATTTTATGATTAGCGCATACACACATTCGAAATGATTAGCTATTTTCATAAATTAAACTGTTGTTTACAATATACAGTTAAAATTTCCATCGGCAACATTGTTTTGTCATTAAGGAGTTGATTAAATTCATTGCTAATTTGTGCCACTTCCATGCAATAACAATATTAATAAATCAGCAATGAAGTGATCGTCGATTATTTTCTAAGGAATTTTTCATTTTTACAAGATTGTAAATAATTTTAGCACAAAATTATAATTATAATTTATGCAAATTATGCTTTTATAAGATTATACCTACATATTACTCGAAATTAAAATATTTGTTAAATATTTCATACTATGATAAATGCAAAATTTATTTAAATACCGTTCGTGAATTAGATATTAAATCACTTAATAGTTTATTTATAAAATAAATTATTTTATCAAATGCAAATAGTCAATATTTTCAATACCTGTCTATAAAAATTGAATTTTTAGTATTTTATTAAAACGTTTATTTCATTAATATTTTCTACGTATTATCAATAAATTTTTAATATGGAAATAATTGTCAATAGTAGATATTACTTGTAATAGTATAAATAATGAATTTCTGGTATAGGTATATTGAAATTTTATCAAAGGCAAAAACTCCAGGAGATATGGACAGTTTATACCTTGATATTTACTTTGTAGCACGTAATATTTAATTTATGTTTACTGACTACTTACAACTTTGATTTATGCCAAATTGTATTACCATCAATATCAAAGTAAATTATAGTTTTACTAATTATCTTTACTTAAAAAAATTCTTTGCGATGCGTAAATTCTCTTTATATCGCACTTTATTACAATTAGCTATTATTTGACATTTAATATTGATATTGAACAAATAATCCCTTCCCGTCATGTTTCAATATGCCTAAATCTTATAGGAAAAAATTTACCTTTCGTAAATTACAAATATTACCCTTATTATTTACGATATCGACTTGGTTAAATGAATCAAAATAATATTAAATAACACACGCAGTTCACTACGCAGCGTTTTTTTTATAGAAAAACATAAAATGAATAGGTGAAAACCAATTTATTAAAAAAAGCGGCGTAGCAAACTGCATATGTTATTTAAATTTATTTGTTTTTTTGGATCAAATAAATAATAATGGCATTGTTTGTAATTTTTGAAATAAATATTTTTTCCATAAGATTTACATTGAGACGTGAAAAGAGGGAAAATTCAGGTAAAATAATTCTTAAAATAAGAGCCATTAATTTAATGCCTGTGACAAATTTATGGAAACATGTAGATATGTTTCACTGATTCTATATTCAGTTTTATTAATTTAAGATGTAATTTATTAATTGGACCTAGGTAACCTAAAAACGTATTATGATTTATTGATCATTTCACTTAAGCGCGCGCTGTTTGTTTTTAATTAACGGAATTGAATTTCAAAAAATTATTGATGAGCATTCTGAAAGAGAAATGAATATTGATTTTTTTTTCGGCGAATCGTTGATTAATCGTCGTTCGATACGTTTTGTACGCATTCTAATGAAATTTAATCGATATATGCATAGTTGATCGGCATATTAAAATCAATTAATTAATAGCCTATATGTGGTGGAATTGATTAAAATATTGATTCAATTAGCGTTTTGATTCGGAAGACAATATTAATTTGATAACTGTACATCAAAGTAACAGTTTAGTATCGATGAATTTTTATCTAATTTAATTAATGACTTTAATAATATATTTATTTGGGAATTTAAAAGAAACGTTAATAGATTTTTATTTCATGATGCAAGTATTAAATTATTTTAATAAACAGGTGCAGATTTAACTGTGATAGCGAAATAATTTCTAATAGAAAATAAATTAATTAAATTTTATCTCTGATGGAAAGATTCTTTACTGAAATACATTACACCTTGATTACTAGTTTTGAAGCAAATAACATATTTATGATATATATTTTAGAATGTTTATATTTTGCAAAATTTTTCTTTACAAAAATAGTTACAGTTCATATTGTTTTCAACGTTTGGTAATTAGTAACTAAGTTTTAAGTATTTTTTTGATAAATTTTACATAAATTAATTAAATTTTATCTGTCATTGAAAGATTCTTTACTGAAATCATTTTACCTTGATTCCTGTTTTAATAGTTTTGTAACAAATAACTTATTACTTCATGATATTTTGGAATTTTTATATTTTTCACACTTTTTCTTTAAAAAAATATAGTTAAAAGTGTACAAATAGCAATAAATGTTGTTTAATTTATTAAATAATAATTAAATTTTAAAGCAGGATGTTAAATAATCAAATTTTATACGTAAATATTATTAAAATTGAAAAATTAGAACTGATATTTTAATATTTTCCTTAATTTTGAATCAAATATTTTATGAAAAAGTAACTCTGCACTCTCAACTAATGAAGCAAAATAAATGGGTCTAGGTATATATTTTCATTAAAAATGAAATTGAAATGAATTAAACGTTGGATAAAAATTGGTAATATTTAGTGGTGTGAATTAGACCCCTTTTTAGTAAAGAGCAACATATATATATTTTTATTATCATATTAATTAATCATATTCGATAATATTCGGCTAGTAATGTCTAGTACTCATCTAATAATTAATGAAAGTGACATTTTTAATGTTTGTTTTCGATTTCCTCCAATGTAAAACCAACACTATTGTTAATATTTCAAATAAAATAAACGTTTGTCATAATTTTTAGTAAATGAAGATAAATGAATGAATCCTTGAATGAATGACTTGTAGAAACAATATAAGGAGAAATTTTATTTGATAATGAATTTTGATAAATTATAAAATTCAATAATTGCTTATTATATACAAATTTATGCAATGTGTGTATGGGAAGCAACGAAAACGCATTGTGTTTTTGTTAATTCCGAACAAGAAGACAAAAAATAATTATACAATAAGAAAAGTTTTGTGTTGTGTGTTTGTTTTGTTTCGCTTCTAATTGAAAGAAATGTGATAATTTTACAATTATGTAACCGTTTACCATTTTTCATTAATTTCAATATCAAACGATTGTAGTTTTTACGGCATGCGCGCTCATAATTTCTAATTTATGCGAAATAAAAAGTGTAAGTGCGCGCACAATACCGTAATTCATTTATAATTTTTTATTCAAAACATCGGAAGTGCATATTAATAATATATATGCGCATAGAAATAAAAAACTGCATAAAATCGGAATCGAATACCATCGCGAATTGAATGAAATCTAGAAACGAAGCGGCTAAATTAGCATACGTGTGAAAGTTTTTTTTTGCTCGCGCGCGCAACTCCAAGCACAATACTTTTACTTCAAAATTCGTCGAGGCGCTGTGTGTTGTTTATTTTTTCTGCACGAGAAAACGTTTCTTAAATAACACGCATCTCACACCGAAAAACGGAAGTTGCGGCTGCTAAATTATACACGCATATTATCTGTTGATCAAATACGCTCGCTTTTCATTATAAATTCTCGAAAAAAAGTTACTTTTACTTGAATTTATTGTCATTTCGCGCCCGGTCGCGTTATCATTCTAATTGATCGCCTTTGCATTGCAAATGATTTTAAACAATTCTAGGTCAGCACCTAATTGATTAATAATGAGATGTTGTTGTTGTGTTGAAATTTTGATTGATTTGTGGATACAAGCAACACAAAAAGATTGATTTTTAGATTAGTAGTTTAAGATCGAGTGCAGCGGCAGTAATATTGTTTTAATACAGAAAAAATTAAATTAGAAATTGCGAGATTGCGGTAATAAAGTACGAGCTCCAGTTTCATTCAATAGGCGACAGATTTTCCAGCGCACAGACAATCAAAACGCTTC
>JARJDW010013790.1:0-13191 GCA_030264715.1 Adinopsis sp. GC000173
CAACTATGGATTTGACCAGAAATAAACATAGGAACATTACGGAAAGATTCATTCCAGTCGGCCTTATTACGACCCTGAGCGACCCTGTTGCCACCAAACGTAACAGTCTCATTCGGTAACTCGCGAGCTAAACAATGAAAAAATGTTTGACAAAAATCTAAAGTCTACATTGCGAATTATTTATTACCTGATAGTTCCAAAATGTTTTGGGCTAATCTAAAGTCCCAATCACGTATGTCTTGCATGAACGGTTGATTTTCGGCCAAGCGTCGACTGAACTTCAATAACATATTGACCTTCCTGTCGGGACCCACATTCGTATGTTGGCACAATTCACGCATTAACTGGACGTTGTTACGTTGAGCGTCGGTCAATCCAGTGCAGCGGCAAAGTTCGGGGATTAAAATGACGGTTTCCGACATTCCAGCACGAATTTCACGTTGTTTCGCTCTAGATATGAGCATGGGCTGTGTTCGGTTCGCAATATTCAGTCCATATTTCTTGAAACAAATACAAACAAAATATATTAATGTTCAAATTATTAATAATTGTTAACGTTTTTATACCTCTTGATAGTACTGAATGTACGAAATGCTCGTTCCGTCTTGTTTCTGGAATGTGTGTGTTGGGTTTAAGTTGAAGTCAACGTCATCAACCCTGTATGTCTTATTGTTATAATCAGTTAATACGGTGCAACCGACCATGCGTTCCAAAAATGTATTTTGGAAGTTGCGACCTCCGTCATGGATGCACTGCATCAATACCTCGTAGGCGGTCTCCTGTCGCATGTATTTATGCGCCAGCTCCGTGCACATCAAGATTTCTTGTTCATGCTGTCTGATGGATGTTATATAGCCAGGCCATAATTCCATTTTCAGATCGCGCAGGTTAATCTTTTGATTGGGATCGAAGAAGTTTCGGCCAACTTGCTTCAATTTCAAATGACGCATGCATTTCCTCACGATCAAATTGAAGACTTGGATGTTATGATAGTCAGTAGGTTGCAGGTTGCCAACTAAACGTATAGTTATTCTGATCGAAGTAGCATCACTAACGCCAGCTCCTAAACAAACAAATTAATAATAAATTAATGTTGGGCTAAAATCAAACATGTATGAGCTGAATTACCTTCTCCATCAACAAAGAATTCAGACGAGTCATTTGGAAACTTTCTTGATACATACAATACAGTTCCTTCAAATATATAACCGGATAAATTTACATCTTTAATTGCAGTACGGAGTAGGCGCCTTCTCGTAGCAGTATGATCTACTTCTGGTGCAAAATCAACTCTATATTGGTAGAGGCACCAATCTGGTCTCGACATTAGTCTGAAATAGTTTGTCTGCAAACGTATTACAGCGCCAGTCTTTCCCTTTTTATCCATAACCTCCTCCGGGCGAGTTTTTAGAATGTCGGTAGGAATGGGACGGCTGCTGCGCATACCACCTCTACCAAAGTTGGTGTCTCCATCCCCCACACCGCGTTCAGTTGCAACTCTCGACACACTGCTTTGTGCACCTGGTTCACCGTCGCCGCCGCCGCCATTGCTTCTTAGTGAACACCGTCCATCGCTCATACGTGGATGTGGCGGTGCTGCAGTGCGAATAGGCGGTTTAAACGATTGTTGTTGATGTGGTGGAGGACCGCGTATCCATTGTGATGATCCAGATGCGGGTGCCTGCAAGTATCCTGGTGGACCACGCGCCAATACACCGCCACCAGTTGACTGGCCACTACTTCCACAGCGCTGATCTGAATATTGTTCTGAACCGCCTCCTGATCTTGGATGTGGTACTGGTCCGGAAGTCGACCGGGCTTTTGAGCGGCCCGTACCTCTCGATGGTCTTCCGTCCCTATCCATTCTTGCTGGATATTTATCTAAAATAAAAGCCGTGTGCCAACAACAATATGTTTCTATTACAAATGTGTTGATCTGCTGCGGCTAATCCACCACCACCATGCAGAACCCTCTCCTCGACATTTACGACAATTGTTGTGTGGAATGCGAATGAATGTAGCAGCAACAAATTAACACAATTTGTAATATTTTTAATGTAACTTATTACCTCTTCTATCATCCATGATGAACTCTTTTGCGGTTGCGAAACGACGAAGCTGCTCTGCAACATATACACTACATTTTAGTTTTGTTGTAAACATTCATTCAATAACTACACCACACAGACGTGGTAGGGTTGAAATATGAACAACTAAGCAAAAGCAAGCACACTGAGAGAAATCATTCACAATATATTTACTTTTGGTAGTAGTTAATATAAATTGGTAATAAAAACTAATATTTTCCAAACTATTGAGGGTATAAGTATTTTCTATATTAATTCTTATTAGTAATACACTTACTAATTTATTAGTTTTTAACATTTAACATAATACTTTAAAAGCATATAAAATACAATCTGTAGTAAGAAGTATTTATTTTATGCTATTATTGTATATAAAAACGCTTCAAACCTTTTATTATTATCATCTGAGAGTATTTTAGATTAAGACTTCGGTATATGTATGATTCACATATACGTAGCGGTAAAATAGTGCTTAGTTAACAAATTTTGCTTGAAACACGTTACAACTTGATATATTTCTTGCAATTTACGTTTAACTTTCGTGATTGTTTAGTGTGTGTATTTCAAGTAATATGGAAACTTTTTTTATTGCGGAAGTAAGCATATATTAATAAATTAAATATTGATAATAAAACATACATATCATAAATACACGTTATTTGTTTTAATAATCAGACCTCTGAAAAAGGTTATTGTGACCAAAATAGTACTACAGCTTCGATTGCATCAAGCTCAAATAGCGCTAGTATTGCGGACTTAGATCATATTATTTTTTGTCCTCTGGATGATATAACAAATAAATCAGGCAACAAAAATAATTTAAGTTCACAATAAATATTTGTAATGTGCTTACTATTTAAACGTATTGTTTTTAGCAAACGGTATGTGACTTATTAAACAAAACTGGAAACGGCAAAATTATATTAGAGACATACAATCTCCATAAGATAGTCAAAAGAAGAAAATTAACCAACATAATTATTGACAACGAAGTAGGAGACAATCCTGATAAACGGTATTTTATTAAGAAGTAATTTACGTTTTAGTATTTCTAAAATAATATTGCATTTAGAATCCCAAAAGAAAGGTTTGAAGAACTTGTTGATGAAATTTTGCTGGTATTTCCAACAGAAAACAAAAATATATATTATTTACCATCAAAAAGAGATTATAATGGTCGGCCTGTCGCTCCTAAAGGCAAATTGTGGGATCGATACATGAATGTAAGAAGAAAATTTCGAGAATTAAATATTATACCGGCCAAGAAAAAGATTACGCTTTCTGAAGAAAATAAATCAATCAATGATGAGTCATCAGAATATGTCGAAGATCAGATCATATTATATGGCTGCAACATAATGTAGAACCGTGGACGGATGTAATAGTAAAATGGAAACTAACAAATAAATTTAGATATAAAGATTTGAAAAACAATTTAAAGGAAATCTCATTATATTATAAAAAATATCTTCCATTACAACAGCCTTTTGGTTACACCTTAGTAAGTAAGTATGTTCACAATTCGAGTAATTAATCTAAATATTTTAGATTCAATGGGATTTCAAATACTTATACGAGAATCAAATCGACAATTTAATCCTATCTTGGACATCTTTTAGTAAAAAGATTTTGATTTATGCCAAACGAAAGAACTGCCCGCTGATTAATAAAATATTAGATCATATTAAAAATGAGGAAAATTTGGATGATATATCAACAACACGTTAGTATTTAGATGATATTTATAATTTGTTTATTTACTTTAATCATATTTTATAGGTCTAGAAGAAATATTGGCTTTTCTTATACTTCCGTACCTTTTTCCCAATAGTGGAAAAGGTAAAGCGAGAGTTTCAAAAATTGAGGCAGCGGAAGCATTTATTTTGCATATCAATGTAAAAATGTATTAACAACTTAGTATATATGAGGACTAAAAAGTTATTGTTTTAGAATGAGCGAGATATTCAGCCACAACTAGAAACAAGAAAAAAAAGATTAAAACTGAGTAACCAAACCAACCAGCCTTTCCTAATGGTCATTGGCAACCCAGAAAACTATAAAACATATTTGTATATAGAAGACTACAAATATGATCTTCCAGATATAATAACAGCAATAGATGTATGCTTCAAGTCTTTTTTTGTGCTGAAGTTAAAGTATCCACAAGAAGCAATACAGTGCTGGACATTTATACAAACGAAGATATTCAAGATTACTACAAAGTATGATAAACACTATCAGAACATAGATTCAATAGAGTGTGACTTAAACAATATAATTATATAAAAAATGGAAAGCGAATTATTTTGTCATTTATGTAAAAACAGGTACACGTGCATAAAATCTTTTATTTATCATTTTAAAATATTTCATAACAATGTGAATGAATTTATTTGTCCAAATTTTAATTGTGGCAGGAAATACACTCTGGAAAATTATTTACGCTAGAAACATTAAATACCAGAATAAAATTATTTAACTTTGAGCAATTCAATACTCCACCTATCATAAATAATACAAATTCTATTAAAATGTCAGGTTCAGAAATGTTGTCGTTTGTAAGATTCTTTTCACTGTTAGTTGGAGATTTAGTACCAGAAAATAATTATGTATGGAAATTCTATTTGGTTTTAAAAAAAATAGTTAATTTTGTTACTGCAGCACATATTTCTAGAGATTCAGAAATCATTTACATATAGCGAACGTCTTAATAATAGTTTGCTTACAAACATTATTGATGGCGAACCACAATTTGCTATATTAAAAAAAATTATTGTTATAAATAATGAGATATATTTCATACTTGAAATATTAAAATTATTTTACATTGATGAACATTTGGATGCTTACTTAGTTGATACAACAAATGATTACAAACTAATTGAGATAAATAATTTATTTTTGCACGTGACTTGTAAATTAGCTTATATTAATAATAATAAATATGTTGTTACTAGTTGTACTATCTAAATACTTGTATATAAATTTATATTTTTATGTTTAATGTTTTTGATTTAATAAAATCTTGTGAATAAAAATATTTGTTTTATTTTGTACAAAAGTACCTCATACATAATTAAAGTTTTTTAAAATACTATAATGTGAAGTGTATAACTCATATAGTAATATTCATGATCAGTAATTATTAATATATTTAATACAACCCTATTTTGATTTATAACGTAAAATATGTATTATATTTAATGAAAATGACTTGTATTCAATAAAATAGTAATAAGGTCTAGAAGAACGATATGTCTTGGTATAATTTACAAAAATGGCATGAATTAATATGATATGAAATACAACTACGTACTAGTTATTAAAATATTTAGTAACTACTTATATGTAGCGGTAATATTTACTGCTGGTAGGATGAGTCACATATTTAACCTAAAGTAGTTGTAAAACATAAAGCAAAAGCATTATTATTTTATCACATATTTTTCTCAGTGTACGAACTTACTATCCAACCCAATATAATCAATAACTTATACAAAAACAAAACCTCAATTGTACATTACTTACGTATGCTAATGCGGAGACGTTGTAAATGTTTTTGTAAATATTTATCCATGTAAATAATTTTCATAAATAAATCTCTATTCACGGAAGAAGTAACAACAACTAAGGAAGTTACAACAACAACAAAACTAACATCAACCATACCAACAATAGAATTTTCAACAACCATACCACCAACAACAAAAGAAAAAAGCGTAATATTTAGGGGTGAGCCGATAGAGAAAGGAGAGTACACCTTCATGGTCAGAAATAAATTAAGTAACGTTTGATATATTTGTGCAGTGGTACATTAATCAACGCCAATTACGTACTCACTATCGCTCATTGCATCATTTCAGAAAATATCATGTATATTATATGAAAAATTTAATTAATTTAATGTAATCAATATGGTTGATTATCTTTGTTATGTATTGTTTTGCTTTCTTATATAAACGTAAACGTTATTTAATTAACATTGATATTCTNTTACCGGCTAACGTCATCAGCAGCCAGTGCTGTTAATAATGAACTCTACCAAGAACAACGAGTAATTACACTGGTTTCAGGCTACTGGTTCAATTGGTACAGGCGTAACTACATCATCTATATCCGAATTCACGTTGTAATGAGACGATTGATGATACGATGGGTTGTGCTGGGATTTCTGGTGGCCGGCGTGATACTTGCGACAACGTTGAGGCCCCACACCT
Source organism: Adinopsis sp. GC000173 (assembly GCA_030264715.1). Classification (NCBI taxonomy): domain Eukaryota; kingdom Metazoa; phylum Arthropoda; class Insecta; order Coleoptera; family Staphylinidae; genus Adinopsis; species Adinopsis sp. GC000173. The sequence continues at coordinate 6,305 of JARJDW010013790.1, forward strand.
AGACAGGATTGAAGAGGTCATCAAGAAGTGACACAAAGGCAGAAGGAATTAATCTGTTGAAATTTTTAATTGCTATTATATAAAACATTTCTTCTGTGACAAATTAAATTAATTTAATGTAATCAATATGGTTGATTATCTTTATTATGTATTGTTTCGCTTTCTTATATAAACGCAAACGTTATTTAATTAACGTCATCAGCAGCCAGTGCTGTTAATAATGAACTATACCAAGAACAATGAGCAATTTCACTAGTTCCAGGCTACTGGTTCAATTGTTACAGGCGTAACTACATCATCTACTACAACCATACCAACAATAGAAATTACAACAACCATACCACCAACAAGAACAAACAAAAAGTACTATTTAATGGTAAGCCGGTAGAAAAAGGAGATTACACCTTCATAGTAAGAAATAAATTAAGTAATGTTTGATATATTTATAGGTTAGTGTAAAAGTTTACACGCGTGGCCTCGTACCTAGAATGGATTGAAGAGGTCATCGAGAAGTGACACAAAGGCAGAAGAAAGAATTGAGATTTCAGGTCCATTTAAAGTGATAAAAAGTAATATATATTTTATTGTTTTCTACTCCAATCTCTTGAAATTTTTAATTGCAACTATATAAAAAACTTCTGTGACAAATTAAATTAATTTAATGTAATCAATATGGTTAATTATCTTTATTATGTATTATTTCGCTTTCTTATATAAATAAATGAATCAACGTCCATCTCTTCAAATACCCTATATGTTTTATGTGCCGTGCGAAAACAACATCATAATGGTACGACTTGCATTTTTCTTCATCAGCTTTATTCTAATGATGGTAATGGCACAAACGTTTATTGGCCAACCTATCCCCGGGGGAAAGAACAACAGAAGTAATAACAATCATACTAACGACAACGGAAGCGAAATTGCCAAATTGCAAAATCAATCGACCGAATGTGCCATGTTATTCTTAAGGGACTAGATCTTTAATAGCGGCATATGTATTTATATTACAAATGTGTTGTATACAACCTATGTTAATATCCAACAAATATGTTATATTAATGTAGTATTGTTGGTTTTTGTCCGATACGTACTTGAAAATTATATTTACAAGAAAGGGCTACAGGAGATGATATATTCACTTGCATTAATAATTATATAACAAAAAACGACATTGGCCGGGATAAGTGCACCGACATTTGTACAGGTGGTGCTCAAGTAATGGTGGGCAAAATAAAAGGAGTAGTAACACGTCTTTTTCAAGTCGCTACAAATGCTACAAGTAGTTATTGCGTTTTGCATTGGCAAGCACTAGTAACAAAAAAATATCGATATATTTTACGACTATTTTGGAGGATGCCGTTAAAATTATAAACTTGGTAAAATCACGAGCTCTTCAACCCAGGTTATTTAAAATCTTATGTGATGAAATGGTTAGTGATCATAACACTTTATTATTGCATGCAGAAATCAGATTGCTATCCAGAGGAAAAACTACTCAGACTTTTTAAGCTTCGTAGTGAATTATGGGTATTTTTTTATCTATTAAGAGTGCACAAATTTTTTCTAAAATTTTAATAAATCCTGTAAGGTTGATGAGTCTTACATATATGGCAGATATATTTAACAAATGTAACGAACTTAATTTATCGTTACAAGGAAAAACATTTAAATTTTTAACACATGAGATGAAATCGCTTCTTTTGATATGAAGTTACAGTTCCGGATTTCTGCTGTAAAAATAACAAATTTGATTGCTTTCCTACGTTGTACGAATTTTTGTCTGAAATAAATTCCAAAGTAGATGACGAAGTTGCCAAAAACATATTACATTTGTGTGACTTAAAATTCACACTTTCGCAATACTTCCCAAAAATCAATGAAGATGATTCCTGGGTTACGAATTCATTTACTGTTACAATTAAACCAACAGGCTTCAGTGTAACAAATTATGAATCATTAATTGAATTAATTAATTCAGATTTAAAAGAAAAATTTAAGCGAATGCCTTGAAATGATTTCTGGATAGCAGTAAGAACGAAATTTCCTATTATCTCAAAATAAGCTATTGGTGTATTACTTCCTTTTTCAACGACATTTATGCAAAGCTGGTTTTGCATATTATATTGCAACAAAATCCAAATACAAGAACAGACTCGACGCCAAATCAGATCGAAACCGATTATCTAATATTGTACCTGATTTTCAGAGAATAATCAATTCAAAGTTCCAAATTCATTAAAAATAACTTTAAATATTATACTTTTTGAGAATTATTTGGTTAAAAATAAGAAATGTTTTTACATTTGTCTTATTTTTGCTTTTCTTTATACATAAAAAAGGAAATATTTTTTTATGCGTTTCATTAATTTTCAATACTTTTTTTCTATAAAAAACATGGTGTTCCGTTGAAATTTCAGTATTAAGAGATTAATTAAATATTTAATTCAATACACATATTTTGTACTTTAATTTATATTTTCCATAAATATATGTAAAAAATCTTTTAATATCTATTTTTGCATACCTTTTCAAAACCTATTTAATTGCAGCTCGCGGAAAATTTCAATTTTGAAAAATTACTCACACTAACAAGGAGCTTGGTTACCAACGGCACATATGATATAATATGAAAATTTATGTAAATTAATCAAACTTCGTACACAACTTATGATTTCTTCGATTAAAGTCTATATTTTTAAAATAATTTTTATATGGGGCATATTTGTTAAACTGTTATTATTATTATAATTATTATTAATATTATTAGTGTACAAATCGTTCATTAATTGAATGCTAAATGAAATGAAATTAAAACATAGTCCATTTATCATTAGCCCGAGCGAGTGGAATGTTGTTTATGTTAACACAGTCACAGGCTCAAATAAGTTAGCCGGCAGCGTGCAGCAATTACGTCATTCCTTTGTTGTGCAGTTAAAAATTAAAATGTCAAAAACTAGCTTAATTGAAGACATATGAAAATTATCAGAGAGAGATAAAAGATGGGGAATTTAATTCTCTTATATTTATATTTATATTTAGAATTGACGTATCTCTTCAAATAACTGAGTTAATAATTAAAATGTGCAAACTTTCACAAAAAATCCACGAAATACAATAATTTCGGAAAAACAATCACAAGTCGCTTATTTGAGCAGATAGAGTTGAGTTGTTTGAAGTAATTCTAGCTCTCATCCAGCGGCAACTTTTATAAACAAAAACATTTTACCGTAGGATGCACCGTTGAGGCTCTACGTGGTGGGCTCAAAGTTGCCTTTTTGTTCGCACATTCTGCCAACGACGTTTAAGCTTTGAGCGTAAATGGCGTCTAAACGGTGGCTCCTAGTAAAAAGGTCATTCTTTATAAAAGATGCGTATCAACGAGAGGAATTTGATGCTTTTTTGCTGCACTCGATATCTTAAATACTTAGCGAGATATGATTTTTTTTCTCTCACCCACCTAAACCACCACCACAAAAAAAATTAACTTGGAAATTTTGTTTCTACCTTCGATGAAGAGCTACGCAAAAACGCAAAGACAGACCAAATGTAGTAAATTTAATCACCTATCTAATGCTGGTTTTTTCATTGCACTAGCATTAATAGTAAGAGAGATAAGATTTTTTGAATAGCAAAATGTAGGCAAGCAAGCATATCTCAAAAGCTATTCAACCTATCACCGTCAACCAAACGGCATTTAAAAGCTTAATAAATTTCCTTTCTTTTATATATGAGTAATGTTTTAGCTATCTCATCGAATAACTGAGTTGGAAATTAAAATGTTCAAAAATCCACGAAAAAATGGGCGAAATAATTTCGGAAAAAAATTCATAACTCGCTTATTTGAGCAGATTGAGAGTTGACTTATAAAAAGAAATTGTAGCTCTCATCCCGCGGCAACTTTTATAAAGAATAACATTTTGCCGTAGCAGGCACCGTTGAGGCTCTGCGTGAGCTCAAAATTGGTCTTCTGTAATATTCTACTTTATTTCTTTTTTATAAGAACAATTTTTGTAAATTCTTTTAATTTATACGTTTTTGCAATTCCAATTTCAAACATTAAACATTTATAATAATGATACAAAGATGGCATTATTTAAAACAAACATAACTTCCTTTAATGTTGAATGAATATTTCTTTCTATGTTTTCGTCTTAATTCTATACCTTTTCAAGCGCAAATTATCACTAATCAAATTCAAATAAGTTTTTAACAAGATCAATCAATACTTAAATATGTTAGAAGTTGTTCTAATAAATTTTTAACACAGCAATCAACAATTAATTGCAAAGGTATCGGTATGATTTTTATTTGCGATTTGAATTCGCCGGTTATATAAAAATCCAACATATTACTCATCTTTTAAAAAGAATTTACTTTTGTTTGAGAGAGGTGTCATTTTTATAATTCATTTAAATTATTTACTTATTTCATTTTTTCGTTACGAACTTATAATTTCTTTTAATGTACTTATTATTGATATATCGTTTCTACTTTTTATTAAAATTGATTTTTATATCTTAAAATGTTGTATTTTAATCTGTTTACATATATTTTCAAACTAATTTATATTGATTTCTATGTCCAAACAATATTAATATTATGTTATTACATTTTAAACTCCTTTATGACATTTTCTATTGCCTTTGTTGCACCATTTTTATTCCAACTTTTAGATTTGTTTACTTGTATTGTAATTAATGTTGATTGTTTGATGTTTTAATTTAAAATACACATATTTTAAATCTAAGCGATTGTTTAAAATGAAAATGACACTTTCAGTATTAAAAAAAAGTTGTATGTATAAATGCAAAATTGTTGCAATTTACATTTTTTATTTGCAAAAGATTTAAATTCATTTATGATATTTTGTAATGTCATTTTTACACTATTTAAGAATATTGATATTTATGTCTAAAACATAATTTTACTATATTCATTGAATATTTTGTTAATAGTATACATTTTTACTATTTTTTAAAATATTTTTTGTTTTTTAATTTATTTTACAAATTTCGGCACTTATAAATAATAATTTTTAAATATATTTTCAGAATTATTTACATACTTATTTCTCTTTCAAAGAAACTTTATATTATTTTTGTTTTATTCTTTCGTTTATAATATTTCTAATTGCTATATCTTCAACTTTTAGATAAAATAAAAATTATGGTTTTAGTTATCTTGTAATTTTTCGTGACTTATTTTTATTCTCACGTAGTAACTATTATTAATAGAAATTCATCAATTTTTAAAAAATAAGCTGCGTGCAAGCAACCAATTATCTTAACAAAGAATAACGAATGACCCAACAAAAAAAATCAGGAATTTAAAGAATCAAGGCATTCGAAAATTATATAAACAGCGAAATATTAAAATGAACCATTAATTTCAAATTTAGAGTATTATTTGTTATTATTATTATTATTATTTTTTAAGAATTAACTCAAAAACTTCCATATATGTAGTAGCAAAACTATTCCACACTCGTTAAATTGACTATACTTCTATAAATTATTGCAAATTTATCGGTTTTTGTGCATTGTATTTGAATTGCTGTTATCTCTTCATTATAATTGCGACAACACTGATAGTAGTGTTATGTTAATGTATATTCTATCAGTGATTCTTCCGATGTTATAATCTTGAACGTACAAATCTTGTACCATCGCAAAACACTTCTTTGTATATTGATATTTTGTTGATTTTTGTATAGCCTCATATTTTTCTTCTTTAGTTCGACGCAATTAGAAATTCAGAGGATTCGAAAACCATATAAACAGAGAAATATTAAAATGAACCTTTAATTGCAAATTTAGAGTATTAATGTATATTCTATCATTGATTCTTCCGATGTTATAATCTTGAACGTACAAATCTTGTACCATCGCAAAACACTTCTTAGTATATTGATCATTTGTTGATTTTTATATAGCTTCATTTTCTTTGGTTCGACGCAATTAAAAATTTCAATGAATTACCTGGAACAAAATTGGATAATTAATATTTAAAAAGCAAAAAATTGTATAAATATTAAAGCATCTAAAACACGTTAAAGAAGTTCTACTAATAATTAATATGATAGATTGAAAAATTTGTAAAATATAATGCAGTTTTCAATACGTCATAACTATTGAGAATATATAATTATTAAATAACTATATACATATGTACCACAAACGTTATAAAAAGATTAAAAATTCACAACTATGTCAAATTTGCCTAAATATAATACGTGTATATTCAATACCTATATAACGTTAATCTTCTATTATGAGTGAGAGTGAAAAAGTGCGGATATGATATCACAATGTTTTAAAAATATACAAAAGCGCATGAAAGACTGATTTTCTAAAAAAGATATATTGATTACAAATTCATCCTATAGGATAAAGGTGGACAAATAAATTGTCGTTTTAATATATAATTGCTTTGTATTTAGACCTAAGACAGATTTATGACGTTATTTATAGTGCATATTTGATATATTTGGAAATACAGTATTATTATTGTATAGATTTATTATTAAACATTCTCATTAATCTATTAAATAGTAAAAATTGCATGTTCAATAATCAAAAATTCGTTCATTTGCTTGTAACAACCTGCAAGCTAGAATTACTACTTAATTACTAGTTTGCAATGTGCAAATGCAAGTATCACAATACGAAAACGTATTAATATTAATCAAAAACATATTATTAGATCCAGAGTTGGAAGCGTTGCAAACACATCATCAAACAATCTTGGTTACGTGTCCTATATATCCGTTCCATCGAATATTTCTTTGATAATAGATCTATTTTTTGCACGCAACATACTTCATACCAGTACACCAACTGAAACATAAAATTCACATTTAATTGCTTTAAATATTTTAGTGTTTG